>APFE030153597.1:0-66136 GCA_000404065.3 Pinus taeda
ACTATTGAAATTGCAAATAAATTTTCATCTGGGAAAGAATCTTCAACCGGAACAACCTCACCTTGATTTTGCAGTCTAGAAAGAAAATCTGCCACCTGATTCTCCTTACTTGGTCTATCTAACACTGTGATGTTAAATTCCTGTAACAATAACAACCATCTGGTAACTCTGCCACTAGTTATTAGTTTATTCATTAGATGCTTAATGGCAGAATGGTCAGTATGCACAAAAACCTCATAACCAGTTATATAATGTCAGAATTTATTCACAGCATGTATGACTGCAAGCATCTCTTTTTCTGTGACTGTGTAGTTTAATTCTGCAGGTGTTAGATTTTTGCTAATGAAATAGATGGCATACTGACAAGACTGCTCTTTTTGGCCTAATGAGGCACCTACTGCAGTATCAGATGCGTCTGTAAAGATGTGAAATGGTAGGTTCCAGTTAGGTCCTTTTAAGACGGGTGTGGTTGATAGCTTTGCTTTGAGTGTTTCGAATGCTTGCTGACAATTATCATTCCAGTTGAAAGGTGCATCTTTGGCTAGAAGCTTAAACAAAGGTAAAGCTATTCGACTAAAATGCTCAATAAATCTTTTGTAATAGTTTGCATACCCAAGAAAACTTCTTACCTCCTTTTGAGTCTTCGGAATTGGCAAATCAACAATGATCTGAATTTTTGATGGATCAACTTTAATGCCGTGAGAAGAAATATAGTGTCCTAATACTATCCCTTCATTTAACATGATAAAACATTTTTCGTTGCTTAGGGACATATTAGCTTCAATACATCTCTTCAAAACTTTTTGAAGATTCGTTAATGCATGCTCAAATGAATCGCCATACACTGAAAAATCATCCATATAAACTTCAACACAATCATGAACTAAATCAGCAAAAATAGCTAATACAGCTCTCTGAAATGTAGCTGGAGCGTTGCAAAGTCCAAATGGCAAAACATTATAAGCATAAGTGCCCCAAGGACAAGTAAAAGTGGTTTTGTCCTGGTCCTCTAAGGCTATCTTGATCTGGTTGTAGCCACTGAAACCATCAAGAAAAGAGAATGATGATTTCCGAGCTAGTGTGTCTAGCACTTGGTCAATAAATGGTAGTGGGAAATAATCTTTGAAGGTGGCTTTGTTCAATTGTCTGTAGTCAACACAAATCCTCCACTTACCATTTTTCTTGGGCATTACTACCAATGGGGATACCCACTAACTGTCAGAGATAGGATAGATAAAATTGACTCTTAACAGTTTTTGTAATTCTTCTCTAACAATATCTTGAAGCATAGGGTTCATTCGTCTCTGTGGTTGTGTCACCGGTTTGACATTCCTATCTGTATAAATATGGTGAGTGCATGTTTCAGGGTGGATTCCATGCATATCGGTGTAGTCCCAAGCAAATTCTTTTTGGTATTTTCTCAATAATTGAATCAATTTCTCTTCCGGAGATGAGTCTAGGTGAGTGCCAATATTCAAAATTTTTCCTGGACTAATCTCTATGGTCTTACTCTGTGTGTTTGTGATGGATTGGATAGGAAAAATGTTGTGAAATGTTGTTTGCAAAGAATGAATGGTGCATGTTTCCTGAAAATTTTGTGCCAAAAGTTCATCTGCAGCATGGTATTGGTCATTCCTCAATTCTTCGGAAACATCAGGTTGAGAGAGGAACAATTCTACCAAACCATCATTATCATGTTCTTGAAAATCATAGATTTGGTTGATGCTGAAAACAGATTGAAATTCTACCTTAGCATTGTATTTATCATCAAGCCATAAATTGTGTGCTACTGCTAGTGACTGTGCTGATGGGTAAAGAGTGAGTTGTTTTGTTTCAGTTCCTTGTGAGATGATCATATTACCTGATCTACATCCTATGAATGCATCAGCAGTTGCTAACCATGGTCTACCAAGGATGATAGGGTGTCCTTCTAAATTGGATTTTCGCTGAAGAACTAAAAAGTCCACTGGATACTCCCAAGAGTCCAGCGAAACAATTATGTCCTCCAAAATCCCTTCAGGAATCACTTTAGACCTAACAACGAGTTCTAGAACAATTGTTGTGTGCTGCAATTTTGTGAGCTGAAGTGTTTTCATGGTTTCAAGAGTCATCACATTTATGGCGGCCCCAAGATCAGTTAAGGTGTTTGGAATACGTATGTTGTTAATAATTGTAGTGACTCTGGGAATACCAGGTCAACATACTTTTCCACTGAAATGGTGTTTGTCATAAGGCCAGCTAAATGTCCAATAACATGAATGGTTTGTGGATCAACTCTTTTCCTACTAGGCTTCTTAAGGCACAGTTCTTTGATGGCTTTAGTATATATGGGAATGTCTTTTATGGCTTGTAGTAGCGGAATTTTTATGTAGACATTCTTTAGCTCATCTAAAACATCAAACTGTGGTATAGACATGGGAAGTTTTGTTTGGACCAATCGGTCTGCAAAAGGTGGTGGATGCAATGGTTGCATTTGTTTGTGTTTGATGTCATCATTTGGTTTCCTTTGAATGGGAGTTTCATTTTCATTTTCTTCGTTTCTCCTTGTTTTTCAACTGTTGGGGATTCTTTGTGAAGTACCTTCCCAAACCTCAAATTGATATTTTGCAAGGGTAATGTGGGATATGAGGGTCCCTCATCTACATTGTAAGCTGGTCTCTCTGCTCTGTTATTTGGATTTGGTACAGGTTGAGCAGGGATTTGAGTAGGTCTAGGAGGTTGTGGGTTAGATGGAAGTTGTAATTGTGGTGGATTTATTGGTGGAGGAGCAAGCAATGCTTGTTGAGTGGGTTGGGATTGATGTGGGTAAAGAACTTGCTGCTGAGGATATTGTTGATATGATTGAGGACATGGCGAATATGGCTGATGGTATTGTTGATATGGCTGCGAATATGGTTGGTATGGTTGAGGGTATGATGGATATTGTTGAGAGTATTGCTGAGTAACCATATGTTCGACATACAATGTCAAACTCAAACAAGAATGAATCTGGGTCTTCTGAAGCCATGCCATAAAAGTTTGATAACACAGAAGGAGGTATTTTTTTCATTTTTATTTCCTCATCAGGGTTGTCTTCTGGTTCGTGGATAGGAAATTTAAAGGTTGATTCTTCCTCCTCTCCTTGATCATGTTGTTGTTCAGGAGTGGGTCTTCTTGCTGATCCTTCTCCTTCCTCAGCCATTTTTATAGATTCTTCTGGTGATTTGGTTGTTTGTTCGGTATCACTCGTTCCAAAGAGTTGTTCTAGAGATTGTTGAGTTATTTTTCTACTTTCTCTCTTTGCAGAAGATTCAGGAAGATGTTTCTTCTGAGATTCGTGTGCCAATAAGATTTGTCTCTCAATAAGTGTAAGTCTTTGGCCTGATTTGTGTTTATCCTCTAATCTTTGTATGCTGGTTTCCTCAGCTGGTGTTGTGTGTTCAGTTTTTCCCAAAGAGTCTGCTCTTGGTGATAGGTTAGTTTTTGGATGGGGGGTTTTTGTGAATCTGCCTCTATTATCTCTAGATCTAGGCATAAGCAAACATGATTTCTAAAGTGATAGTCAAATCTATGTTGTGTTTTTGGTTTGTTTGTTTGTTTGTTTGTTTGTTTGTTTGTTTGTTTTTTTTTTTTTTTTTTTTTTTTTTTTTTTTTTTTTTTTTTTTTTTTTTTTTTTTTTTTTTTTTTTTCTTCGAAATTCTCTAACTACGCATCCCTGGTAACGACGCCAAAATGTAGTGGCCAATCTAGGGTGCTAGATCAGACTAGATTTATTATCGACCATGGTAAGCAAACTTCGAGGCATGCGTCTAAAATCTATAGACATAAAGGATTCCTAACTAAGTGTTTGTTGTGATAGGCGACAATACTTCTTTACAGAATGTTGAGATGTGTTTCCCTCACCTTAACACTCAGATTACCTAGGTTATCTAACTGTCCTAAGGATACAGAGTATAGCTAGATTGAGATTTTAATGCCCTTACAAGGATGTTGTGCACAAAAACTCTATCTAGTTTACACTGAAGCATTCATAAAGAAATCAAAAACACACTGAACTTTAAATACATAAACCAATAGAGTCTATGGAAATGCTTTAAACTATAACGCTGGATCAAATCTCTTACAAGACCTGGTTCAATGATCTAACGATAAGATCTTTAAGTGATCACCATAAATACCATTTGTGAGAAATCATAATCGAATTGACAAAATCATAAGCATGGAAATAACATTAACAGTATGTGTTCTATGTAAATTCAAAAGCTATGGAAATAACATTAAACAATATGCATTCTATGTAAATTCAAAAGCTATGGAAACGAAATGAACAGTATACCAATCCACGCAGGGCCCGTCCACGTTTCAATGGTACACTGGAATGAACTCAATCAATTGAGAGTATTAACGCATAGACAATGCTGGAGTAAAATCGTAATTATATTCAAACGCTGAAGATTGCAATCACATATATGAATTCGGTTCTCAAAACAATACACAGAGATAATCGTAACTTGTTCTGAAAACAAAAATAATACAGAGTCTTTATTTGCCTTCCTATCTAAATCGAATGCACATTCATTAAGCAGATGTTTCTGCTTTTACAGTGGAGTGATTTTTGGTCATTCTAATATGAACCGATTTCCAAAAAAGACAAAACGAGACCGGTTTGGAAACCATGGCTTTTACTGCCTTTGTAACCAAAAGGCTGGGGTTTGACCCAGTGTTGACCGCATAACTAGGAGCTTTTGATTTGCTGTAAAATCGTTTTTTCTCCATGCATGTACATTCAGGAGCTCGTTCCTATCCATTGCTTTGGCTTGTCTATGCTATGTGTCAGATGATAAACCATTTATAGGATGTTATGTCTTCCTGTAACCTTTTTGTTGAAAATTCCTAATTTCTAACATAAAAATTCATAAATTAACTTTAATGCAAACTAACAACTATAATGCTATGAACTAATTAATTTTGATGGATGTAAATGGGTCTAAGGAGGGAAAAGATAGACAAATGATGATGTTTTTAGAAGAAAAAGAGGGTAATGGAATGGTACCAACAGAACCCAACAACAACTTTTCCATGTGATGAATATTCCACATGTCAAATTTCAACAGGAAGAAGGAGGACGAAAATAGAGATATAGGATTGGTTGGGATGAACAGTGTTTGCCTAGCCAACTCCATAGAGAAAATGCCTTTCAACGTGAATATAGAGAATACGAACAAATGGGGAAAAAGTGTTTTTCATTAAAACTTGGATATTACAATATCATGGCATGATAATGTAAAGGAGTTGGTTAATGAGTTGACTCACTATTGACTACACATTGTTCATATTTTGTTGCATATACTTGTTATGGAAACTGTTAGCATTATCAGCACGTGGCCCAAAATGGACCCAAAACACTCCACAAAGTCTTCAAAATTTGCTTTAGAATCGTTCAAAGAGCAAAAAAAGTCGCATGCCAAGAGCCCTTGGAAGAGCGAAAAAGCACTATCGGGAGGGAAAAAACTAGAGAAAACCATGAAAAAACAGAGTATTGGAGACATACACAAAGAAACACACAACAACGTTAGATCTGGCCGATCAACGACCCAGATCTAACCAACAAATCGTAATCGACCAAACATAGAGGAGGACTTAAGGTTGGGCAGAAGTCATTGCCGATTAGCAATCTCCGATGATCGGATCGGATCGATGGAGGCAAGGCGGTGAAGTAAGCGCAAACCAAGTGGAACTTGCGATGGAAATCAATGATGTAATGTGGACCGTCAATCAAGCGTGCAGATTGATGGCCCACGTCGCATCGCAGGATCCCTATCGGAAAATATAAGGAGCTCTCACCATGGGATCGAGGCACAAACGATATGCGATTGCGATCAGTCGCATCGGCGGATCGCAATCAGAGCAACACCATGGGGCGGGGCATTTATACAGGCATACGTGGGATGCGATTAATTGGACCCGACAATATTCTAAATATTATTTCATAATATTTGAGGTTCGCATGAAAGCCATTTTCAATGCATTATTCGCCATTTTAACGTATTTATAAAATACAAAGGGAACCTTGAAGCAACGCCGATGCGATAAGACTCGGACCCGAAAGGGTTTGGGAATGAAAATTTATAATATTTTCAGGTCCGCCAAAGCCATTTTTCATGTATTTTTAGTGTTTTTTATGTATTTTAGAATACAAAGAAAATACACAGGGACAGGCCGTCTGCGACATGCGATAGCGACCCTAAGGGAAGACCCGATAGATGAATAGGCCATATCTAAGGACTTTTGAAGTCCAAAATAAACTGAGATGGGCGAGATTTTATAGTTGCAACATTTTTCTGTAGTAAACAAAAAACAATCACTGTTCGCATTTTAAAAGGATTATAGAGGCCCGAAGACCCATTCCATCACAAAACAAAGGTGGGGAAATAGTTGTTGGGAGACAGAGGTCAAGAAGCGATCATGGGGCAGCTCAGCCAAAAACAACAGAATCGATTGTGGGGCATCTCTGGCATGAGAGAGCTCCCTACCAGTGCAGCAAAATACCAAAATGCAGTTACTCTTCCATTGGAAGAAGAAACCTCCAAGCCCATGCTTGCCTAGTCAGGGCATCAGATAGTTAAAAAAGGCAGAGATGATAGATTAAGACACTCCGAGCCTTTGAGAGCTTAGGAGCATTGTAAAATGCATATAAATGGCTGAAAGTTAAATGTATGAAGGGTTCAACTTCTAGAGACTGTGCTACTCAAGCTTCTCATCTTCATTCTAGCAATATAAGCTTCTTTTGTTGTTATATGTTCAATTTCCAATTTCTCTTATGTTCTAAGCTTTCACTTGAACATGTTGTTCATGTTTCTTTTGTGTCTAATGCCAGATAATTGTCATCTTATCTCTGCATTGATAAATTAGATTTGCAAGCTTCGTTTACTGCCTATATCTAGCCATTCATATGTGTTTATATATGTATCTATCGATACAATGAGTTCTCCATCTATCCATTGAATCTACAAACTATTGAGCATTAGTGGTCTAAAGCCTTGTAAAGCTGAGGGTGTTCATGCATGTCTTGAAGTAAAAACAGAGTTGAAACAGTTATCTGGCTTGATCCAAATCATCATCCATTCCAACAGTTCAGAGAACAATATTGAATATTATATGTTACTAAGCATCTCCGAGCTGCAACCTAGGAGAGCTTCTTGGAGTGATAACAGAAACCATAATTAAGAGTTCATTTCTTGCCCAATATTATTGCACTAGTGCCTATGTTGCATTTGTTTCAATTTTGTTTGATTAGCTAAATAATATATTATGCCACAAAATAAAGATTGCACGTGTCAAGTTTAACTTATCATAGTTTGTGTCATAGTTGTATTGCATTTTCACTTGGTAATTGTTATTATGGCATCATTTTGAGCATAGTTGTGATAACTGGTAGATAGTTCACGGTAGACTTGCCCTTACACAAAGAAGTAGATGGAAAACACCCCGTAAACCTGCATTTATTTTCCAAGGAATGAATTGCCAATCCCAATGGAAAAATGAGAAGTATGTATAGACAAATTTATTGTAATATTTAGTAGTTTTGGCTTAACAACCTTTGTCATGGCATCATGGAGATGTATTTCGCAAAGAAACCTTATCATGCGTCCTAATTCGAAATAAAGCAACATAAAGGTGGAGCAACTCCATCGTTAAGTTTGGAATATTATATTTGAATTGAAATCAAGACGAAAATTCTACTCTATGATGGTCAAATGGATGC
Organism: Pinus taeda; assembly: GCA_000404065.3. Lineage (NCBI taxonomy): Eukaryota > Viridiplantae > Streptophyta > Pinopsida > Pinales > Pinaceae > Pinus > Pinus taeda. Next base: position 7,745 of record APFE030153597.1, read on the forward strand.
TCTACAAGTGTTCAAGTAGCTAAATTCTAATTAAGAAGCATGACAATACAATGAATAAAAAATTATCTCTGGAAAACCATGCATCCAAAAAGAATCATCAAAGCACTCACTAATGCTTAATCCATGTTGTGATGTGCGGTCAAAATCATTATCCAAGATCAATTCTATACTAACAAATATTGGAAAGAGAAACAACGAAATTGACAATACTTGGTATAAAAGTCAAATCAATGGTAAAATGTATACATTCAAGAATTCAACCATGATACCATTAGATTTAGAGTGATGAAAGAAGAATAAAAGGTAGTTAACAAGTTTCTTGGTGAATCCTGTACGAATGAGCACTAGAGGATGAGAAAAATCCAAAGAAAGAAGGAATAAGGGAGATGGCAATTTTAACCACCCCATCCCACATTTACCCACTTTTACAAGCTCTCCAGGTAAACATGAGCTGAGAGTTATTGTGACATGACCCAACATCCAAGTTCTAGTTATGGAAGTGGGGTTGACTCACCAGAAATTTACTAAAACCTCTCTGGGACATCAAATCACCTAGGTGTCAGACCATAACCCCTTGTGCTTAGACCCTGAGCTGGAACTTCGTTTTATTTGAGCTCACAGTCTAGTCGCAGACATAAGTCATTGTTGGTGCAGCTGGAAGGCTCTAATCACACACATAATGTAGAAATTATGATGTAGATTTCTAGCTACTCGTGAAATTTTAATAAAGATCACAATATATAAACCTACTCTATTGCTCCGCGAAAAGTAATTCACAATCTAGAACAAAACTTTTAGACATGCAATAAGAAATCAAACACATGAAACAAGTTTTTTTCTCAGGGAAAGAAAACTACTAAAAACCCCAATGCCTGCTTGCATTAAATCAGAAGAATAGAGATGTATTACAATTGCTTTGCTCAATTGAGCACAACCTACAAGTGCATAACCTATCTCTTTGCTCATTGAAAGTCTCTGACGCAGACTTAGCCAATTTTTTCCTTTACTTGAGCTCCTATTTCCTCGCGCTATTCCTTGAGGAATTAGGCCTCTAAATTTAGGAAATTCCTCAAATTGATTGTACAATTCCTTTAGGTTGATCATTTGACTGCATGCAACACCTATGCACTCAAGACTAATCTACAATTGATGTTACACTGCCTTGGAATGTCCACCAAGCATGGGGAACTCGAGTTCTATACATGTACTAGCTATTTTGGGTTGATTGATAAGTTAACTGAATGATCACTGAGTTTGACTGAAGTCCCACTGCACAACTAACCTTCCACTAGTTCCTCCAAAAGTTGGAACTAGTTTAACTGAAAATAACCTAAGATAACAGACCTTAATTGTTACAAATTAGCAATCACACATGTTGAACTAAACTCAAACTCCTCCAACTCAAATTTGTTGAGTAAACTAGGCAACACAAGCCATGTCAGACAAGTTAATATCATCCAAGTTGTCTGCTGATGTGGAAATTTGAATTTTCTCAGTTTAATCAAGGCAAAATCAAATTGAAAATTTCTTGCTGCATTTTTCAACACTCCCTTTTAGCAAGAAAGGGATTATCAATCACCCCTATCTTGCACCAGTGGACTCAAACTTCCCTCTTAACAAAGCCTTTTGTCAAGATGTTAGCATCTTGTTCCTTTGTCAGAATGTACTACGACAACATTATTTGCCTTTGCACGGTCCCATAAATGGTGATACCAGATATCTATATGCTTGGATCAATCGTGAAAAATAGGATTCTCATAGAGCTTTATGCAACTCTGATTATCACAATAGATCATAGTTAGATCCATCATATGACCAAAAAATCCAACAAGTATCTTTCTCGTCTAGATTGCCTCACATGTTGCTTGACGTGCAGCCATGTATTTTTCTTTTGTTGAGTTGAGTGCCAAGTGCCATAGATATTTTCATCCTGATGTACAAGGAAACTATTGCAGACCCAACATTACAAATTCCACCTGATGCACTCTTTCAGTTTGATGGACTCCCCACCCAAGCTTCATCTATGAAGCCACACAAATTCACTCCCTTTATCCGTCTATACCAAAGTCCAAAGTGGGTAGTGCCTCTGAGGTACCATAAAACATGCTTAGTTTCCCTCCAAAACAATTTGGTTGGCCTAACCATATCTTGGCTCAACTGGTTGACTACATAACACACATTTGGTCATGTATTCACAAGGTACTTGAGTGAACCCACTAGATGTTGATAAATGGTAGCGTCTACTTCTTCACCTAAAGTGGCATTCTCCTTCCTCTAGTTGGTCGCTAGAGGTGTCTTCATGGATTTGCAACTCTCCATGTGGAACCTCTGTAGTATCTCATTTGCATACTTTCCTTGAGAGACAATCACCTTGCCATACTTTCAATCTGAGTAAGTAATGCATGAGGGCCATGTCCTTCATTTCAAATTATCTTGCAAGGTCCTCCTTGCAAGATCTAATCAGTTATTCAACACCAATTAAAATCAAGTCATCAACATATAATACAATAATCAACATTTTACATTATACGAAAATATGATAGAGGTTGCATCCACTTCACTTTTGGTGAATCCCAAACTAGTGAGATAGTTATCGATCCTGGTGTACCATGCATGGGGTACTTGCTTTAGACCGTATAATGCTCGCTTGAGTCTGCACACATTAGACTCTCGATCAGAAGTCTCGAAGCCTTCTGGTTGTCTATGTACATCTCCTCCTCAATAAATCCATTGAGGAATATTGTTTTTACATCAATCTGGTGGATCTTCCACCCCATCTTCATAGCCAAATTAAGAATTGGTCTGATGGATGAGTACCTTGCTACAAGAGAAAAGGTCTCCTTATAGTCAATCCCCTCAACTTGAGAGTACCCCTTGGCCACAAATATGGTCTTGTACTTCTCTATGGTTATGTTTGTTGCCTACTTCACCTTGAAGATCCATCATGAACCCACAACTGATTTATCTGCTAGCCTTGGGACCACTTCCCAAACACTTTTCTTTACAATGGATTCATATTCCTCCACCATTGCATCAACCCATACAAGTTTTTCTACTGCTTCCTCGAAAAAGGATGGCTCAATCTCTACAAGCTCAGTCATTAGAGCCATGTAGCCAGTGTATCGATCTGGTGACCTTTTCTACCTACGCTGATTTGAAGGAGCACCCACATTCTCCCTTGAATCATGCACAAGTACCTCAACTTTCTTGGTCCCTTTTATGCCTTCCTTGGATATTTTTGCTTGAGTGGTTGTCTCTGCTCTCTGCTCCTCAATTTGTGGTTGCTCCACAACTTCTTGAGGCTCCTCCTTTGGAGTTAAAAGCTCCTCTTCTGGTGGGATCTAAAGCTCCCTTTCAAGAGAGCAGCACATAGTTTCCTCCTCATCAAATTTTACATCTGTTCACACAATCGTCATTTTGAGGGATAAAAAGTACACATGGTAGTTGTGGGGAATTTTTGTGTAACCCACAAATATTCTCAATTCTATTGTCGACTCTAGCTTCTTCCTTGATTCTTTGGAGACATGGCAGTAAATAGAGGCTCCAAAAATTTTGAAGTGAAACACATTCTGTTTTCTCCTCGAGAAAACCTCCTTCAATGTAATCACGCCCATAATCCAATGAGGACTTTGGATATGCAAATAGACTGTTTTGTAACATGCCTCGGACCACAAGTGCATAGATAGGCCCTGGTCATGCAACATCGCCTTTTCTGCTCCCACAATGCTATGGTTATTTCTCTCAGCCACCCCATTTTGTTGTGGGTTGTGGGGTGTTGTCAACTCTCGTTGAATGCCTTCTTTTGCAATTATTTATTTATTTATTTATTTTTTATTTTTAAATTCTTTCGACACGTACTCACCTCCATTATCACTCATGATATCCTTCACCTTCTTGTCGATTTCTTTCTCAACCAGTGTCGTGAATTGTACAAACTTGGAGAATGTCTCATCTTTCTTCCGCATGAAAAAATATCTAAAAGTTCCATGAGAAGTCATCAATAAAAATGACAAAATATTGTGCCTAGCAGTGGAGGTTGCTGAGAAAGGTCCACAGACACCATAACATATCCTTTTGTAGAAATTAATGTGTAGATTCAAAACTGCTCATGAAATTTACTAAATCACAAGACTTGAAGCTACTCTGCTCATCTGCATAATTTAATTCACCATCTAAAACAAGAATCATAGACATGCAAAAGGAAACATCACACATGCACAAAGATTTACCTAGGGGAAAACAACTGCTCAAAACCTCTTACTATATGTATTGCATTAATCAAAGAATCTGGATGAATACTATATTTTTGCTCAAGCTTGAGCACAACCTGCACCAATATCTTCTATCCTCTGCTTGATTGACTGAACCTGGCCAATACTTAGCCAGTTTGCAAGCCCTCCAAGCTCCTAATTCCTTGGGTTGCTCCCTTGGGAATTAGGCCCCTATTAATTAGTAAATTACCTCATCTAGACTGTGCAATTCCTTTAGGTCAATTCTCTGATTGCATGCACCACCTGTACAACTTGAAATAGTCTACAACTAATAGTACACTTCCCTTGAACTCCAATCTGATCTGGGTAACTCAAATTCTCTGCTTGCATGAGTTAATTTAGGTTGATTGATTAGTTATCTGAATGATCACTCAGTGTGGTTGAAGTTCCACTTCCACAACTTGACCTTCCACTAGTTCCTCCAATAGTTAGAACTAGTTTAACTGACCATAGCTCAATTTAACTGAATTAAGTTGTTACAACTAAAATTAACTCAACCTAGGCTCCTAAAATTTAAGAACCCACCACACACAATTGAACTTCATGTCCCTAAGTTGAATTAAATGAGCTAGGCTCCTAGTTTTTAGGAATCAACACAAGTAAATTGAACCTCAACTCATTAACTCGAATTGAGTGTTCTTAATTGAGTGACAAGTGTCATGTCACCTCAGTTAACTCCTCAAGTTGTCTGCTAATATGGAATTTCTAATTTCCTTAATTTTAATTAAGGAAAAAATCAAAACTAAGACTTTTCTTGTTGCATTTTCAACACTCACTCTCAACAAGAAAGGGTATCAACTACCCCAATCCTAAACCTGTTGAATGCACTGCATGCAATACATCTCATTTTTATTGTTGCAACTGCAAAATCTAGAACTGAGAAGCATAAAAAATAGAATCAATTGCGTTTGCACCTGTCTACTAGGAGAACTGTGCTGCTGTTGACTCTGCTATTGACGCTCTTGTTTTGTTGTCAACACTCCTTTCTTTAGTATTTGACTGGCATTGATCCTCAAGCTACTGAATATTGTGGCCCCCTTGTAGCAAGGTAATGATCCATGAGGAGAACATCTCAATGAAACCTGCACAAATATATGCAACTCTTGGACTAGGGCTTCACATTGCCCCACCTCACACTTGGAGGTATGGTTGCATGTGCTCCCTCTGCCCACTTGGCTCAAACTCTTCCCCCTGCTGGAGGTCTTTGCTTGAGTGGATGTCTCCACTGTTCCTATTGTCCGCTTCTCCATTTGTGGTTGCTCCATAACTTCCTCAGGCTTCTTCTAAGGTTACATGTTGAGATGTCTAACATGCTCCCTCTCAACCACGAAATCTCTAGTCTTTTCCTTGCTCATCAAGGCTTTTCATGCATCTTCTACCTCAAGTGCATACAGGTTCTTGAATCGAACCCCGATAGGCTTCATCTGTCCTATGTCTATCTGTCTCCGGAATGCCTTTCCTTTGTTGAAGTTCACATCATAGCCATGGTCTTCCAAAATTGCAATGGGGAAAAGATTCTTCTTTAGACCTAGAGCAAACATCACATCCTTGAGTTTGAGAGGGTATCTCAACTCCCTCTGAAAGATGAAAGTACCAATCACGATTAAATTGTACCTTCCATCGTCTCCAAACTCAATGTTCATATGGAGATCCTTCTCCTCCAAATCACTGAAAAAATATATATTCCCCATCATATGGAACAAGGCACCATTGTCGAGGTACCACATGCTCCCCATCAATGTTATCGCCATGCATGTGATGAGAGTGAAGTCAAGCTCGAACTGTGAAGCCAAAGCTTCACCTGCTACTGCTACTGCGGGCTCTTTCTTGCTTGCCTTCTTTTGTGGACACTTTGTGGCATAATGCCCGAATTCATGACAATGAAAGCAATTGACTTTAGACAAGTATTTTTGCATGCCATCTTGGCTGGAATGAGCCTCACCTTGCGACTTCTTCCCTTTGGCCTTATTTCCCTTGTTGACTAATGCAAAGTTCTCTTTGGAAAAGGTCCCATTTCTGGTATTCCTCCTTATTTATTCCTGCACCAAATTGGACCAAATGAGCTCCCAATTGGAAGTTTCTCCCTCCCATTCACCAAATCCTGGTAGTTGCGCCAACTCTTGGGAATGCCTAGAAGTGTCAGGCTTAATTGTTCATCCTCTGCTACAGTAACACCAACTTGACCAAGTTCATCACGACATTTTGTGAACTTGTTGAGGTATTGTGGTATTGTGTCGTTCTTTTGCATCTTGATATTTCGAAGCTTGTCCTTGATTTGGCGCTTCCTGTGGTCACTATTGTTCCAGAACAATTATGTCAATGCTTTCCACATTACATACATAGTCTCTTTCTCGTGGAAATTGGAGACAATGTGGTATCGCACTCCCTCCAATATGATCCTCCTCACCTTGGCAATACACTTCTTCCAATATGCTAGATTTTGAGCATTAGTTGTTGCTGGTTTTGGAATATCATTCTCTTTGAATTCCTTCAACCCATTATCCTCCAGTTTTGCCTCCATCCGTTCCTTCCATGCAACATAATTCGATCTTCCCTCACGAGCATGCTTGAGCTTTAGTCCAATGAAAGCCATCTTCTCATTCTTGAAGAAAACCTGCAACTTGATCTACAACCTTGAACCTCCTGCAATTACAACTTCAAAATCTCTACTCTACAGTGATTCCAACTCTGATACCATGTAGAAATTAACATGTAGATTCAAAACTGCTCATGAAATTTACAAAATCACAAGACTTGAAGCTACCCTACTCATCTGTGGAAGTTAATTCACCATCTAAAACAAGAATCATAGACATGCAAAAGGAAACACCACACATGCACAAAGATTTATCTAGGGGAAAAAACTGTTCAAAACCCCTTACTATATGTATTGCATTAACCAAGGAATCTGGATGAATACAATATGCTTGCTCAAGCTTGAGCACAACTTGCACGTATATCTTCTATCCTCTGCTTGACTGACTAAACCTGGCCAATACTTGGCCAATTTTCAAGCCCTCCAAGCTCCTAATTCTCTGGGTTGTTCCCTTGGGAATTAGGCTCCTATTAATTAGGAAATTCCCTCATCTGGATTGCGCAATTCCTTTAGGTCAATTATCTGACTGCATGCACCACCTGTACAACTTGGAATAGTTTACAATTGATAGTACGCTGCCCTTGAACTTCAATCTCAACTCAATAACTTGAATTCTCTGCATGTATGAGTTAATTTAGGTTGACTGATTAGTTATCTGGATGATCACTTAGTGTAGTTGAAGTTCCACTTCCACAACCTGACCTTCACTATTTCCTCCAACAATTATAACTATTTTAACTGACCATAACTCAATTTAACTGAATTAAATTGTTACAAATGAAATTAACTCAACCCAGGCTCCTAAAATTTAGGAACCCATTGCACACAACTGAATTTCATGTCCCTGACTCGAATTAACTGAGTTATACTCCTATTTTTTAGGAATCAACACAAGTAAACCAAACCTCAACTCATTAACTCGAATTGAGTGTTCTTAACTGAGTGACAAGTGTCATGTCACCTCAATTATCTCCTCAAGTTGTCTGCTGATATGGAATTTCGAATTTTCTCAATTTTAATTAAGGAAAAATCAAAATTGAGACTTTTCTTGCTACATTTTCAACACCTTTCCAGGATTGCATGTGCTTTGTTGTCTCGATCATGGAATGTGGATTTTGTGTACTTCCCCAAAGTACATCCTTTGCATACATCATGTTTCCAAAGTGATCATTTGGGGAGGTCCATGGTTATCTGTTACATGATCTTCAAGGTGCCATGATGCAAATGGCCAAGTCTTTTGTGCCAAAGTTCATCGACATCCCGGCTTCGCATCTTCTTTGCCTTTGTTCTTAATGCAACACAGTCTTCCACATCTCGCTTATATAGGTACTTCACATGAACCCCAATCTACTTCACCTGTCCCGTGGGTATGTGTCTCAGGATTTCCTTTCCTCTGCTAAAGATCACATCATAACCACAATATTCCAAAACTACAACAGAGTCGAGATTTTTCATTGGGCTAGGAAGGAACATGAAATCCTTGAGCTTGAGGGGGGTGCCTAACTCCCCCTGAAATGTGACTGTACCAATCCTGGTTGTGCTACACCTTATGTCATCCCCCATCTCGATGTGCATCTACAAATATTTTTCTTCCAAGTCACTAGAAAAATCTCTACACCTTGTCACAGGGAATGATGCACTTGAATCCAAGTACCACACACTCCCCATCACTGTGTTGGTCATGCATGCAACGAGGGTAAATTAAAGCTTGAACTGTGAAGCCAAGGCTTCACCTGCTTCTCCTCCTAAGGTCTTCTTGATTACCTTCTTTTGTGGACACTTCGTGGCATAGTGCTCGAATTCATGACAATGGAATAATTTAATTTTGGACAAATCTTTCTTCTTACCCCCTTGACTAGATTCTGGTTTGCCTTTTTCCTTTCTGCCCAATGCAAAGTTTTCTTCATCCTCGCCCTTGGATGAAGTCCCATCTCTAGTATTCCGCCTTATTTCCTCCTATACCAAATTGGACCATAAGCGCTTCCTAATTCAGTGGTTTCTCCCTCCCATTCACTGAATCTTGATAGTTATACCAACTCTTGGGAAGGCCCAGAAGGGCTAGGATTACCAAGTCTTCTTCAGGGACATTAACACTGACCCCGCCAAGTTCATCATGACACTATGTAAACTTGCTAAGATATTGTCGAATTGTGTCATTCTTCTACATCTTGATACTTCGAAGTTTATCCTTGAGCGCTAGCTTCGTGTGGTCACTATTATTCTCGAAGAATTTTGTCAATGCTTTCCACATTGCGAACATAGTTTCTTTTTCATGGAGATTTGAGACAACGTGATCCTATACTCCCTCCAAGATTATTCTCCTCACCTTGGCTACATCTTTCTTCCACTTAGCAAGGTTATGGGCATGAGATGCTTAAGGTTTTTCAACTTCTGCCTTAATGTATTCTAGCAATCCATTGTCATCTAATACTGCCTCCATGCGATCCTTCCATGTAAAAAAAATCAAAGTTGCATTCCAATGAATATTGTAGCCTTATTCCATTGAAGGCCTGTTCGAGTGAAAGCACCCTAGGGTTTTGGGTCAGAACCCCAATAGAGCAGAAGAAAACTACAACAAGAAATACTCAAATAGCTCAGGCAAGATGCTTATATTATCAAATTACGTAAGAGTGACTGTACCCAGATTTCCTTCATTCGAGTAGGTCCCGCAGGGTTCAGACCCTCTACAACTCCTGATGTTCTTCAAACCTGAAAATCATTCAATTCGAACATACATAGCAGTATAAAAGTAATGCATATTCACGAAATTGACTTTATATCATATAAACAAATGATTGATCATACCTCAAAACAACATTCATATATGAATTAAAACATAATTTGATGCATAGACATAGTTAATTTCGGAAACAAGACAACATTTCTTTTATTGCAGTAAGCTATAAATAAAATGGAGAGAATTCAACTGAGTCTTTCTCTGGCTCTAAGCGGAACCATCCTCCATGTTCATCCTATCCTAGCCTTCAACAATCTTCTTCCATCACCAACACCATGATATCTCAAGCAAAAGAAAGAATATCTATAATCAAGGAAACAAGGGTTTCTTAAAGCTTGGGGAAGTGCATGAGGCATAGGGATTCATCAAACTCAATCAGGGATAATCTTAGTATAATAACTCTATCTCTTCTCCTCCTCCTCAAGGCCTTCCCATGGAGGTCTATTTATACCTCTCCCAATTAGTTTTTTAGTTGGGAAATAGCTGGGCCACGAGAAATAAGAGGTAATCAACAGGTAAAAACCCGTGAACTTCACCCAAAATTAAGGAAATTTAATTTTTTAAACGCTTTAATACATATACGTGGGTTGGTTATTGACTGACCTGTGTGTACACACTTTTAGCTCAGGGCAATGTGGTGTACAGGGAATAAAACACTATTTTTTATATATTTGGACCAAGTTTGGAAGGAGGGGTTTCCCTAGGCCATAAACAAAGCATCATATATACCAAGAGTGGTAAATGGTGCTATAACAGATGCCCCCTAATATATGAGGTCAGAAGGGGTGCATGATGGCTGAAATGAATTAAGTGTATGGAAAGAATCATGCCGAGACTGAGAAGGACTTCACCAGAATTTAGCCTGCCAAGCCATTAAAAGGGATCAGAAAGAAATTGTTGTTTGAGGCGGGCATACCCATGCTCAGAGAAAGTAAAGCATGTCCGCATATCAAGTACAAGCGGATCTAATATGTATACTATTATAAAGGAACTGAAAGTACATAATGGATCATCTGATCGTGATCCAAAAAGTACACGTCTAAATATCACATATAAGAAGACGATCAATGATGCTGAAGGATGAAGTTGATCACTGATGTCGAAAACTAATCCCAATAGTACTAAATGAACATGTTGGAATGAAATGATACTACATCGCAACTCGGATGCCGGCATATAAGATGTTGTTGTGAAGAACTGCAACATATAAGGTGGCTGGTGTCAACTAGCAGCAACAGGAGCAACTGACAAGTGAACCAAGACATGTTGATGCAACTTGACATCTTAATCGACCGTCGCGGTACATTTCTACACAATGGGAATGAATGATCTGAGGTCGACCATGTGAGAAATCGTTTGATTACTGGTCATTGATGTATACTGTTAACAAACACGAGACTACTTACCGATAATGATAATGAGAGTGAAGGTACCTAGGACAATCTAACAAGTGTGAATGAATGAGCTGAAGTCGAACACTTGAAAGAATCTATCAATTAGGAGACAATGATGGTTTCCCACTGTCGATAGTGAAGGAATCTGCCACTGATGACTACAAACCCCAAGGTACTGCCAAATGGACTCTAGAGCTTTTTCCTAGAGTAAATGAGCTGTAGTCGATAAGAAAAGATCCGCAAGAAGGAAGGCATTAAGGCATCCTTCATCAATCTAACGCGAGTGTAACCCATAGGCCAATGATGTGAAAGGAATCAAATGAAAAAGATGTAGTAACCCAAATGAAGCACGTTTCTGGCGTACACAAGATGTAGCTAGCGCATGATAGAAACCCTCTGAACCAACCTATAATGAAAGTTGACACAGAGGCAAGGAAACCACCAATAGGGTGAAATGGAAACCAAGGTACTTCACGAATCCCAATGTGTGGTAATGAAAGTTGATGTCGAACACAAGGGAAACCACTCAGTCAAAGACCCATGATACTGATCGATGTCGAGCACAAGGTGACCTATCAATAATGAAAATAGGGCCAGGGTGCAGCTCTAGATCTGCCCTCAGAGCAATTTGTTGTAGTTGATAAGGACAAGCCTTGCTAGCAAGAAGGCAATGGAGACCTTCTAAAACTGGCACGAGTAAAGGACCAATATAACTGATGTGGTGACAAACACGACACTGACAACTAGGGATGACCGACTGAAAAATAGGTCAAGAGACACCGCAGAGAGGCCGACTGAGGTTTACTTCCCTTGAACAAAAGCACGACTCAATGATGACTATATGACAACATATGATAACTCTGTATAAGTTTGTCATGCAAGAGGCATAAGCAAACTCTACATATGATTGGAAGAGGTAACCAATCAGAGGAGTACTAACTCAATAACAAGGTTAAGTCGCTCCTAAGTCAAACTAAATCCCACCCCAATGGAGGAGAGACTTTATTTTGAGTGCTTTGTTCAAGGGCGACACGACTAACTCTAGCTGCCAACAAAATATGAAAATGTTGTCCCGTTCTCGCTCTTTTTGGAACATATAATTATTTTTTTCTTTTTCTTTTTCTTTTCTTTAAGCTGGAAAAAGAATAAAAGAATGCTATAGTATAGTGGAAAGAATGAGTGTCAGAGAAACAAATGATCTAGTTCTTGGGAGGGGAACATTACTATGCTCAATGTAGGGAGGCGAAACTGGTCAAGGACAGTCAAATGGATGCTCTTTCCACGGGTAAAAGGATGCGTCAAGTTGCAGAAGCTAAGTGATTGCATGGTTGCCTTTGCAGAAGACATGGTCAAATAAGTGGCTTAAACACGAGTCCAAGTGAAGCCGGCTCAAGGCCAAAAGGTGCAAATAGTCAAAATGCAATGCAATAGTACAACTCAACACAAAGGAGCCTTTAGGGTACAAAGCCAGAAAAACAATGAAGAATTAGAGGAATGAGGCTTCAACGCACAAGTCATGGCGGGACTAAAGAGGACTCCCAAGCCTAAGAACAAAAATTTAGCATGGGTACCAAGTGACAACAAGGTACTATCTAGGGCGCCCATGATAAGGTAGGCTCTACCACACAAGTAATGACACTTCTAAGTAAAGAGAAGGTTCTGCATCATATCTTGGTGGGGTTGATCCTAAGGCCAAAATGGGAAAGGAAACCGATAAATGCACAATGCAGGTGAAAAACCTAACCTATATGCCAGTTTCAAGAACCAATACATGTCAGAGCGAATCAATCATACAAATGTCCAAAGGAGAAATCTTCCAAGTTCTGTAGACATAAATAAGAACACTAGACAAGAAGTTAATATATCCCACATATAAACTTCAGACAAAATCTTGTGTTATAGAATACAAAACTTGAAAATGCGTAGCTTATATGTACAATATGGTACAGGGAACCACGCAGCCTTACAGATTACACATAATAGTTCTTCGGAACAAGCCCCTTACGAGGCTCGAGCCAAGGACTCCTTCGGTAGTCAAAACTCATGCCTTCAAAGAGTTCCTCCTATGAAGGAAAATCAAATTCTGAGAAATCATGAGAACTACAAGGATCAAAAGAGGGAATTAAGGGGTCCCATGTCCCTATAGGAAGAATCTCTCGGTCAACTACCGGGAGCAAGTCCCAAGAAGGAGAATAATAGGTCAAAGGATCATTCTCAAAAGCAATTGAACATTGAGGATTCAATGCCACATAATTCACCCGTGGCGGGGTAGAGTCTACTTGAACACTTGGAACAAACCAAGGGGTATTCTGTAGTAAATTTGAATTAGGGTGGTGATTATCAGATGCAAGCTGATCAATAGTGACAATATTCCCTTTACAAGGAAAACACATGACTCGAAAGAGTGAAGACACCACAACATTCATCGCATAGACATAATCACGCTCAAGTCGCATATTAAAGTCTAAAGGGTAATCAACCACCATCATATCAATTAAGACAGTCTTCCCACCTGAAGTAATAGGAAATTGAGGAAGAACACCCATAGATTCACTAGGTCAGCTAACGACTGACTCTTAGCTGTCAACAACTTTAGAGAACACAAAGCTTTCCAAGTCAAGGAGGATATAATACTTGCAGAAGATCCTTCATCCACGATACATCGATAGACGTTTATGGAATTAACTCTAACCTTTATTTGGAAAGGTGCAGCTGAAGGAAGACAAGGCTCGACAAGACTATCCCAATCAAAGGAGACACTCTTAGAACTTGGAGGGGGAACATTTGAAGAAACCGGAATGCCCCCTATACTAGAAGATTCTGTCTAAAAATCAAACAAACTCTATTGTTAGGCACTTCACCCCCTAAAAGAGGAGAGTAATCAACCAGTGATTGCACTGACGCAACCACGTTATCAACCAATGGTGATGAGACTGTTGAGAAACCATATCAAATTCAGGAGTAGAAGAATTTTCAGACTCAAACCATATCTTTTGTACCTCTAGAATACCAGGGCACAAATGAGTAAGATGGTCTCCCTTGCATATCTTATAAGGGAACTTAGGTTTAACACTTCCACGCTTAGGTTTTTGATCAACATCCATTCTACCAACATGAATAGCAGTGGTTGGTAGAAAGTCCCTAACATGACTTGCAGAGGTTAATGACTCTTTGCTAGTATAACTTGCAGTGACTAGACTTATGCCCCCAGCATGACTTGCAATGGTTGAAGGTTCAGCTCCAACATGAAGGCTCAGCTCCAACATGACTAGCAGAGGTTGATGATGAATTGCTAGTATGACTTGCAGTGACTAGACTTGTGCCCTTAGCGTGACTTGCAACAGCTAAAGGCTCATCTCCAACATGACTTGCAGAGGTTGATGATGATTGGATAGAACTGGTATTCTTCTTTGTCCTCCTCTTTCTCTTCTTTTTAGATCTCTTATTACAAGAGGGAGGAGAAAAAGGAATACTAGATTTTTCTTTTAAAGAAGATGAGCAATTAAAACCATTATGATGCCCTTGAAATAAAGCATTCATCTGAGAAGCTTCAATAACATCAAGAATATTCGGAGTGGACCACAGCCAAACTGGTAGTCCAACATTCAATCCAAGAATATTCAAATTGGCCATCAAGGGGGTACCAACGTTTCCAAAGAAAGGAAAAGCACAAGGATCCCCTTTTGGGAGGGTACCTTGGTTGGTTTCCACGAGAATATGGGCCATATCTAACTTATTTGCAAATCCTTCCCTTATGGGATTGTACAAATGATTTTCCAAGGAAGATAGATGCACAATCAAAACCTTTTCCCTTGAGAAGGCAACTCCACAACTTTCGAAAGAAATATCAAAAGCCTTTCAAGATCAGTGGAGTGGTAGGTCAGTCATTCAGAATCTAAAGTCCAAAGGTGATGACAAAAATACCTAAAGCCAACTATATACAAAGAGTAAAGAGCACTCGACTATAAAATCCCTAAAGATACAACCAATCAAGCAACTTCCAAGTATTTCCGCTTTAGGTGATGAGGACCACACACCAAAATACAAGAAAATGAAGTAAAGGTCCTTCCGAAGATAGTTTGGTATAATAACGGCCCAGGCCTACTAGCAAAGGTATTAGAGGCAGTTACACTGACCTCCAAACAACAACCTTTACTGATGCAAGCACCCAAGCTTCAGAAGGGTACCCTCCAGAAGCACTGTTGAACGTGATACAATGTCAGCGTCAGGTGCCATGGGATTCCCCTTCGCAGCCACCTATGTGATCCCTAGGATAGGCAACTATGGTCACCAACTCGTATCAAAAGCCACGCAGAACAGTCGTGAGGCGGGATCCGACAAGTAAGAGAGGGGGTATCTCTCATCCTTATCTTCACTCTCCCTCGTGCTTTACTCCTAGTTACGGAGCTTTCCCGTCTCCCTAACGCTATTGGATTTCGCTCATTAATCAAACTCCTATGTTTTGTAATTTTGAGCGACCTTGGAGAGTTAACTCTCCTCTCGCCTAATCCAAGGCCCTAATAAACCTAAACTTGTTGGTGTATTCTTATGACAACATAAAAGTTCTAGTTTATTTTAATTAATCACTTGATTTTAATGGTTGTTCTCTAAGTCAAGGGTAAAGATGGGAGTGAAACAAATGATGTTTGTATGATGCAACAAAAATCAATGAAAAACTAACTACATGAATGCAGTCATTTTTTCTTCGATGAAAAGAGATCTCTAAACGGGTTCTACGAAACTTCTACAAAGCAAAGTACTTTTTCTCTTCTTTTCTTGAAACACACTTCACATACCCAAAAACTAAAAGACTACGAATGCTTTAACAATGCAAACTACCCTAATGTAAGATATAATGGAGATGCAAGATCCTAAATAACACTCACAAAGCAAAAGCAATTGTTTATAACTAACAATGAGCCAACTTAAGTGCTGAAGAGGATACAAATTTTGAACACAAAATTCTCTCCAAACAATAAGGACAAATTGCAAAAGATCGCAATTCACTTTCAACAACAAAAAGAAACCATAAACCAAACTTGGCAAAACAAAAACAAAAACAAAGTTTTTTGAGATCTTTTATTTTTTAAAGAAGCAACCAAAACAACTTTTTGAAATCACCAAAATGCTACTAAAACTCAAAAGATCGAAAAAAGAGCACAAGGAGTCTTTACAAGTTACAAACTTGAAAATGAATGAAAACTTGAGCAAAAAGATTTCAACTTGTACAAAACGACCTAAATAGTAGCAAAAAGTTTGAAAAACTGACCAAGAAGCCAGGAAAGAAATACTTCCAAATTCATCAACAAGGCTTTCAAAAAGCAAGAAAAGCTATGAGGCCACAAAACAAAGGAGAGCAAAGCAAGTAGATTTGAAATTTGGGCTTGACACTGAAACTTCAAACAATCTCATGTTCTGGAGGACCGAAACAATCAAGAACTTTAGGACGAAGTCTTGTGTGCCAAAACACAAATTACAAACTTGCTAAAGAAGCAAACCTAGCCCAAATCTTTTTAATGAGGAAGAAACTTCGAAACAATAAGCTTGCAAAATAATTAAATTCTTTAGACAACAATTAACTACACAGAGACTGAAAAGACCAGGCAACAAATCTACCTGGGCTGAAATTTTGAAAAAACAATGCAAAAATTCGCATACGCGACTGTGTGCAAACATAGAGGCGTGCACACGCGCTCCTGACACAAGAAACTCGTGTATACGCTAGTTTGCTTTACAGAAACAAGTGTGTATACGTGACTGTAAACAAAGTAAAGAGCGTATACAAAGCTTTGTAAGAAAAAATAAAAAACAAAGTCTGATCCAAAAGATTAGACTTGAGGCCTGGACTCTAGTAGACCAAATAAGACTGTAACCGCAAGTAAACCAAAGACTAAGCCCTGATTGAGAATGAACAACCCAAACCAGGAACAACAAGATTGTTATCCCCAGCGAAGTCACCAATTCTATTTTGGGTGAAAGCACCCTAGGGTTTTGGGTTAGAACCCCAACAGAGCAGAAGTAAACTACAATAGGAAATACTCAAACAACTAAGGCAAGATGCTTATATTATCAAACTACGTAAGAGTGACCGTACCCAGATTTCCTTCATTCGAGTAGGTCCTGTAGGGTTCAGACCCTGTGCAACTCCCGATGTTCTTCAAACCTGAAAATCATTCAATTTGAACATACACAACAATATAGAAGTAAAGCATATTCAAGAAATTGAATTTATATCATATAAACAAATGATTGATCATACATCAAAACAACATTCATATATGAATTAAAATATAATTTGATGCATAGACATAGTTAATTTCGGAAGCAAGACAACATTTATTTTATTGCAGTAAGCTATAAATAACATGGAGAGAATTCACCTGAGTCTTTCTTTGGCTCCAAGCGGAATCGTCCTCCGGGTTCATCCTATCCCAGCCTTCAACAATATTCTTCCATCACCAACACCATGATATCTCAAGCAAAATGAAGGATATCTATAATCAAGGAAACAAGGGTTTCCTGAAGCTTGGGGAAGTGCATGAGGCATAGGGATTCATTAGACTCAGTCAGGGATAATCTCAGTATAATAACTCTATCTCTTCTCCTCCTCCTCAAGGCCTTCCCATAAAGGTCTATTTATACCTCTCCCAATTAGTTTTTTAGTTGGGAAACAATTGGGCCATGGGAAATAGGAGATAATCAACAAGTAAAACCCGTGAACTCTGCCCAAAATTAAGGAAATTTAAATTTTTATGTGTTTTACTACATATACGCGGGTTGGGTATTGACTGATCCGTGTGTACACGCTTTTAGCTCAGGGCAAAGTAGTGTAAAGGGAATAAAACATTGTTTTATATATTTGGACCAAGTTTGGAAGGAGGGGTTTCCCTAGGACATAAACAAAGCATCATATAGTGGTAAATGGTGCTATAACAAGGCCATCTTCTTAGCTCCGAAGAAACCCTGTTGCATTGAACTCAAAATTCATACATCTTGAGAAATAACTTCGAAATTCTTGTTCTAATGTGAAATCATCTATGATACCATGTAGAAATTATGATGTAGATTTGCAGTTGCTCATGAAATTGTGATCAAGATCACAAGACACAAACATACTCTATTGCTTGCGGAAAGTAATTCACAATCTAGAAGGAAAAAAATTAGACATGCAATAAGAAATCTCACACATGCAACAAGTATTTTTCCTAGGGAAAACAAACGGCTAAAAACACCAATGCTTGCTTGCATTAGATTAGAAGAATAGAGATGTATTACAATTTCTTTGTTCAACTGAGCGCAACCTGCAAGTGCATAACCTATCTCTCTACTCATTAAAAGGCTCTAACCTAGACTTAGCCAAATTTTGTCTCTGCTTGAGCTCTTATTTCCTTGAACTATTCCTTGAGGAATTAAGCCCCTATAATCATTCACGTAAAACAGAAGTAAATTCACTGAGAGTTACTGGTCTGAGTCCTGGAGTATCTCGACTTCCTTTGGATTCCTTGGGTTATTAACTCTCCATGCAGAGCTCGCACACAATCCCATGCAGAATATCTCAACACATGAAATGTAAAGATATCTTAAAGTAAACAAATCTATTTTATTGAAATGAACTTAAATAAAATTAGATTACATACCATTAAATCCTAAGGCACTACAAGTGCATCCTAGATCAGGGGGATAGTGCCTGACTAGGAACATTGTAGGAATACAAGTTTAAGTTACAATCTAATTAGCCACAAGGCACTTGCACTAATGCACAACAAAGTTACATAGTATAGAGCTTTCGTTTACAAAAGATGGTCGCTAGAATAATTTATCTATTACAATGAGTAACCTTTCTAGAGTTGTTTACATCAATAAATAGAGTTTTAATTCTTATCAACATTCATTCTCAAAATGCCCCAACATTATAACCATAGTAACAAATTTGTACAGATATAACATGGGGACCATAACTATTCAATAAGATATTAGATTGAAGTTACATTTCCACGATGGGAGGATTTACTGTTGGAACAAAATTAGTTCATGAGCTACGCCAATCCAAGTGGTTGAATTGGTCGTTGGGTGTAGAATCCAAAAATGTGTGTGACTATCTGCTTGTCGCAGTTTTCGGTAATTCAATTGCTTTTGGTAGTTCATCTAATTGCATGATTCTAGTAGTTCAGCTTAACTACATGCTTCTGGTAGTTCAATCGACAACTGCTAGTCCTATAACATATATAAGAGTTGCAATGACCAAGGTTAATCAAGCAAGGCGAATACACCAAAAATGAAAAATTAATTCATGAGAAAATGTATGTAATTATGAATAATCAATTCATCTAACTCATAATTTCCAAGGCCATGAAATTGACATAAATAGTCGCAAAAAATAGGAGAAAGGAAAGATGAAACAGGGAATGATCTACAAAAAGGTGTCCAATGTATGCAATAGGTGGTTCAAAATCGAGAATTTTCAAATGCCAATGCAAAACCTACGTGGATAGATGGAACTACCAATCGTTGTAATTTTTTTTCTTTGATTTGAGTTGGGTGACAACCCTTAGTGATCTGTCCCTACTCCTGAATATTTTAGCGATTTACTCAAGTTATTTTTGCTTTGATTAGCCTCTAGAGTAGAAGAAATTAAGTTCTTTTGCTACGTGGATGGCCTTTCTTTTTTAACTAACCAAATTGTAGTATTGGGACTAAGAGTGGAGTTAATAGAACGATGGAGTATGCTCTTCCCCTTATGTGCGCAAAGTGAACTGGGGGAATCAAAAACATCTTTGAAAACAACATTACATCTCCCTTTAGGATTGGAGGAACCATCACATAGTTTAATCAGGGGAAACTGAGCATCACATTATACGCACATATTTTCCTTTCATGTAAAGTGCAATTCACAAAGTTTAATTAGGTGGAAAAGTAAAGAATCACATGATATCCACATTGCCACAATCTTATCAAACATTTGCGATGTTCACTTAAACACCTTTGCACAACCACATCTCATACATGAAGTTAACTTAGTATTCATTTGAGTAGTATGGTCTTCACTTAGTATTCACTTGAGTAGTATGCTCTTCCCCTTACACTCATCGTGATATGAGGGAATGAAAAAATCAGGTTTAGACTATATGAAAGTCATTATTTTTCAGACCCTAAGTAAAAAGAAAATTTTGGCCATCATCTCATACTCTAAAGTCTCTTAAAAGAAACCTAACTTAAACAATTAATTTCGCCCATTGTAGGACCACAAAAAATTATAGTGAAAGTTAGGACCATGAGGGTAAGCATCTAAATGACCCCCCTAGTCATTCTCATTTGGAACACCAAAGTTGTCTTCTAGGGAACTTTAAAATCCTTCGTAATCTAGTGTCATAAAGCTATTGGTGAGAAGAAACCCGTGAATGGGGAAGGCCGAAACCAAGGATTATCACAGGCTTCCTTGAGTTGATGACTCTTGGTAGGGGCTCTAGATTTGCAGTTGATATCTATGAAGACCCTCAGACACGTACTAGGTTTTTTTTTTGGACAATAATATGTTTATTTTGATGTAAGCATACTTCTTTGTCTAACAACTTTTTGTTTATTAATAATAAAAACTAGATAACCTTGGAGTAAAACCTGTATATACTTTTTCTATTACATTTTTGTTTTCCTCTCTTTGGGCAACTATATCTTATAATTTTGTCCCTTGTCTTGAAAGGTTTATGCTTATCACACATTACTTATATGGTATTAGATTTTTGCCCACATTCATTATACTTAGCCAATAATCTCATTCACTACTTGTATAAGTTCTTTTCACTTTATTTTATAATAATTAAAAGTATGATCATAATTGATTTAAAATGTGATACTTGCACCTAATGTTAATATATTGGTGAAATAATAATATATTATTCACATCATATTCTATACAAAGGATCAACAATGTTCCCATACTACAGTTTAACACAATGACTATTAACACCTCATCATGATTTGTTATAATGGTTGTAGATCATTTTCCCATATAAATGGGTTTCAATACCTGATGACTTATGAATGTGGTATTTTATAGTTAATGCATGTGTTTGATGGCATTATTGTCATTGATGGCAAAGGAGCAGCAAAGATGTGATAATGTCAAATTTTACTAATGTCAAATATGACCAAAACATGAAAGTTCTTGAATGTTTCAAAAGCTTCAGATTTTTTCTTCAATAAATAAACCCAACACATTCTGGTGTATTCATCAATAAATGTCATCATATATTTAAATCCGAAAGATTAGGTGTCAACACCCCCCCCCAAATCTGAAGGGATGTTGGTGATTCCAAGCATCATTCTAAATCTTTCAAACTTTTCCCTTCTAAGCGCTTTGGTGAAAATGTCTACAATTTTCTCATCTGTGGAAAAGTGTCATATGCAGATTTTTTTAGCCTCAATGTGACGTTGAATCAAATGGTATTTTGTATTAACGTGCTTCATTCAATCATGGAATTTTACATTCTTGGCCAACTTTATTGCAAAAGTGTTATCAATCAAGAGAGGAGTTGGATGCACTTGTTTCTGCTATAAATCTTCTAGAATTTTCCTGAGCCACACAATTTCCTTCGTTGCTTCAGCTATTGCCATATATTCTGCCTTAGTTGTGAAATCTGTTGGAACTGACTATTTGCATGACCTCCAGGAGACAACTCCCGATCCAAGACTCATAAGGTAGCCTAAAGTAGATACCCTAATTTCTTTATCCATCGAAATTTGAATTAGAGTATCCAATAAAGTTGAAGTCACCCACTTGTATATGCTTGAGTCCAACGTCTTGAGTTCCCTTCAAGTACTTTAGAACTCTTTTTGCAACAGATCAACGACCCTCATAAGGATTTTGCATAAACCTGGAGAGGATTCCAACAATAAATGAAATGTCTGGTCTGGTAGTAGTTAGATAGTTGAGACTTCCTACGAGTTGTTTGTACTTTGTTGCATCCTCAAATTCTTTTCCTTCAATGGACGTGAGCTTTAAGTTATATTCCATTGGAGTAGTCAAAGGATTGCACTCAGCCATGCCAAACTTGTTTAACAGGTCTCCAATGTACTTCTTCTGAGAGATGAATATAAATTTGAGATATTGGGTTACTTTGATACCAAGATAACAATGAACATAGCCCAAATCTGTCATTTTAAAACCTTTCCTCAATTCTTTCTTAATGTATGAAATGTAGTTCTCATTGTTTTCTGTTATCAAAAGATCATCTACATACACCACAAATTATACAACTATTTTTCCAACTTTCTTGACAAACAAATTTGCATCATCAAGATCGTAATGTTTGAAATTGAGTTTCAAAAGATGCTCAGTCAACTTCTCGTACGAGCCTTACGGTGCTTGCATGAGGCCATACAAGGATTTTACAAGCTTGCATACTTTGTGTTCTTAACCCTTCATAACAAATCCAATTGTTTGGGACATAAAAACATTCTCTTTTAGATATCCATTCAAGAAAGCAATTTTTACATCCATTTGATGGACTTTCCAACCATTTTGAGCTGCCAAGGCAAAGAGTATTTGGATGGAAGCCCATTTTATTGTGGGGGAAAAAGTATCCTCATATTCAACCCCTTCCTTCTATGCAAAACCTTTTGCCACGAACCTGGATTTATCTTTGTCAAGTGAGCCATATGCTTTATACTTGTGCTTGAAGACCCACTTGCAACCTATTGGTTTGGTTCCTAGTGGAGGATCAACCAGCTTCCAAATGTCATTCTTTATCAAAGAATCATATTCTTTATGCATCACTTCTTTCCATTCATCATGAGAAGTGAATTATTTGTATTGAAGAAGATATAACTAGGTTTGGTCTTCATAATGACATGATCTTTGTAATTGATATAAGAAAGAGAATAAGTTATTTTTGTATATCTTGCTTCATGGGTTTCATAAGCAACAAGTATAATTAGGTCAAAGACTTCTTCTTGATTTCTTTAGGATTTTATTGTTATATCAAAGAGTCATGTCATGTGTAAAGAAGCTCTTTAAGAGCCCATGTAAAATGTATTAATGTCAACACAACCCTCCAAGACCAAGAAAAATCCTCTAAGAGCAAGCACACTAAAATCTGCAAGCAAAACAACAAAGGAATCTTATCCAAAATGAATTAAAAGGAAATTATTAAATAAATGGAAGTCATGTCAGCTTGAGAAAAAGTCATAACTGTTCATACTCTCACGTCAGCTCAAATATGTGGCACAAACCACTATAAATACCCATATAGGGTCAGCAAAGAGAGATGAGGTTTTCACATTTTCCTCTAAGTTTTTTGTATGGAAGAAGGAGAAGGTCCACAATGAATTAGGGGTTTTGTCTTAAGGCTTGACTGCACCTTGATTGGGGATTAGGAGCAATCAAGCAAGACTTAAGATGTATGAAGTAGAAAGGACTTCACATTGACTTAAGGATTGGGCTATATCTTATCTCCACATACCTTAAGTAATCTCACATGGAAGATGGAGCAGAGATCTTCCTTATGACATACCTATGATCTGAAGGAGAATTCCTCGAATGGATAAAGCAGAAAAATGTGCAGATATAGACACTGTATTAACGTATGATCTGGGCTATTCTCAACGTAAACATAATTTATGCGATGATAGTCTCGACGTATCTATGATCTAAAGGTGTAGATCTCGAATCAAGGATCTCAGCATACCTGTAGGTGCAGTCATGTGTCAATATCAAACGTATGGAGCAAAAACGGCTTAAGATGAGGATGCATAACAATCTTGGCATTATTTTAAGCCTTGTGATATCAATCTCAGCATGATTGTGTCAAGTAAAAGACTAAGATCTATCATCTCAATTGTTTCACTTAATATCTCTGTTGCAATCTCAAAGAACAACAGTAATAAGAGTCTCAAGGAACGTAACATATGATGACTACTATATAACATAATATAATCATTGTCTTGTCATATGAATGAAAAGAAGGATCTCTGTGATATATACAAAACCTTATCTATAGCATGGATAGAATATGGATCATGATCTTTGATGATTCCATACAAGAAGAACTACAAGTGAATATGCAACAACAATATGATAACAATGGCATGGTAGTAGTGAAGAGGATGATCTCAGTGAGGACAAGGGATCTCGAGATGCAATAATGAAGATCCCAATGATCTTAGTGATGCAGCTGTTATGAATTCAATGGTGCAGATGATGATCTTATCAGTGGCAGAGTAAAGGATTGATGGCTTGGTCTTGGAGAGCCATATTGAGTCAAGGGTCTTGGTCTTGGTATTTGTCAACGAGATTTCTATAAGAAGAATTTTGCATGGGTTTTCCTCTCCAAGAGGGAGAGGTTTTGGCCCTGGCAGAAAGCCATATACTTCACGTTCTTGTCTCTTTTGTTTTGATAGTAGTTTGATGAAGCTAACATATACACACTAATAATGATAAGAAGATGAAGTTAAGATAAAATATAAAAACACTTCACGAATTGTTATCATGCTAAGAAGAATCTCTGTAATTCTGAATGCCCTAGATTCTTCAACACTTTGAAGGAAGTTGGTTCGAAATTCGTAGACAAATTCAGTTCACAATCATAAGAAACATCCATATCAACAGGTGAATCATAATCATCTACATCACCTCCATTTTGTATGGTTGAGCTTCTTGTTCTTGTCTTTCCAACCTCACCAGGACAAACACTTTCAAGTGTCCTTGCCATCCATTTTGGAGGAACTTTCTGAGATGGCCCAGGATGCTCATTTGACTGAGATCGGGCTAAATCAAGATTTAACCTCCCAAATATATGAATCACATCATTCAAAGTGTCATCTTGATCTGTGGCTGGAGCTTCATGCGAGGGAGAGAGTGCTTCAGAAGAAGATTCCATAGATTGATCCAGTATAAGGATCCCCCCTTCAAGATGTGGAATCTCATTATCAAACTCTTGAAAATACTTTGCATGTCTTAATATATCCAAGCAATCAATCTACCACTCAACAACATTGCGAGTCTTGGAAGATTCAAGAAATATCACATCTCTAGATATTATAAACTTTTTATTCACTTCACCATAGAGACAAGATGCTTTGGAGGTATTTAAATACCCCACGAAGATACATTTGTGACTCCTTGAATCAGGTTTGTTTCTTTGTTCCTTAGGTATCAAGGAATAATAGGTGAAACCAAAAACTTTGAGACGCCTCACCCAATTTGGATTTGAAACAAAAAATTTATGACCAAAACATTGACAGGGTGTCTAGTACGCAGCTCGGGGACAAAGTTGGGACAATCATTTTTTGGAAACCTAAATGACTAGATTTTGCAAACATATTTCCGTGGTATATTTCCCTATGAATCTAGTTTAGAATGAAATTTTAATCACTCAATGTCGATATCATATGAGAAATTTATGACCTAAACATTTACTGCCTATCGTAAATCACCATTCTTAAAACTGTATTTTTGTTTTGTTGTTCACTGGCATATTTGACCCATAAATTATTATTGTATTAAAAACTTGTTTATGTTGAATATATCTACATGAATCTACTTCCATGTTCAATTTTAATAAGCTCAATCCGTCATCAAAAGAAAAAGTTATGCTTAAAATATGGACTGTTGGTATAAGATGGGAAATAGAAAACAACTCTCTTAATCAGGTCGTTTTGAGCACGGTTGACATATCATCACATGGAATTTTTAAAACTTGTTTTTATTGATTATATAACTCTAAACTAAATTTCATTTGGCTTTGGAAAAACTCAAATTGGACAAAAAACAAAGAATTTATGATAAAAACACTGCTGGTTAGTATGATCAACCACTTCTCTCCCACAGGTGACAAGTAAATTTTACTTTGTTTATCTTTCTGTGGATTTGTTTTAAATAGTATCTACTGGTTATTTTTTTTTCATATTTCTTTGATTAGGGAAGCTCGATCACCTCTCTTTCTCCATGATTTCATGTTTTATTGTAGGCAGACGCTTGTTTTTTGCAGGTCTTAGGAGAATAAAGGAGATCAGTTTATGAACGAGTGATTATTGAAGACAATGTCAATGAATAACGACATTATATCTAAGAATCTATTAACAAATTTAATATCATATGATGTTGAGTCATTATATGTGCCATGATCTAAAAAAAAGTGGATCATAGTAGCTTGTTGCAAAATTATTCCCGCTATTGCCCACCAACAAGAAGAAAACAATGTGAAGACATTTTCATTACTTGACGGATTCATAACTAGAAAAATGAAGAATTGATCTCCATTTGAAGATCTATGTCATTGCTACCAAAGTTTTTTTTTCCAAAAGATCTTTTTTTCCATTCATTCACCATTGACATATTATTTTTCCCTCAGGAAACAATATTGGTGCAACTAAAATCACAACTATTGTAACTTAAGTTATTTACTTATTTATTAATTTTCAATAAAGTGTTATTTCTTCTTTGATTTCTCTTATGTTTTTGTGTTTCACGTGTTGTTTCCTTCAAAGTCACAGTTGTTGTTCCTTCATCAAAATAAAAGAAGGAAGTTCTTGAGTTTTATGTTGTGGCTTCATATCTATCTATTTGTTCCTCAGTATTCTCAAGTGTATGGTTGCCTCATATCTAATATTAAACACTCTTATGGTAAGCCTTGTCAGGAATGATTTACTCTTCATTCCTCATTATTTTGTAAAGTGACTATGACTATTGAATGAGTAATCATTCTCCATGTCACCTTGCTAGGATCACCCTTTGAGTTAGTTTATGGGAGGGATTGTCACAATCATACTTGATACTTCATGTCTACAAGCTTAAAATGGTATGGATAGTTTCGAGGTTGTAACATGCAACAATGGTACTATTGGATAAATAAATCTCGAATCATAATTGTTGATGCCTTAGTTACAATTATTGTTTCCTGACTCACAGATGTTGTTCTCTTAGTCACAAATGTTGTTTCCCGAGTCACAATTGTTGTTCCCTTAGTCACAACTGTTGTTTCTTGGCTCACAGTTGTTGTTCCCTCAGTCACAACTATTGTTTCTTGACTCACAGTTGTTGTTTCCTGACTCACAATTGTTTTTCCCTCAGTCACAACTATTGTTTCCTGACTCACAATTGTTGTTGTTGTTGAATCCCAAAATTGTTTCTTTTTGACAACCTTCTTACACTCCATCCTCCTTCTTTTTGACAATCTTCTTGCACTCCATCCTCCTTATTTTTGACTCTAATAACTCTAATTGAGTATCAGTTTACATGGTTCATGGCAATAACATGTACTTAAACACGTTTTATTTCATAAGTTTCATTTTTATTATTATTATTTAACTCAATATTTGCATAAGCTATTGAATTGCACCAATTTTGTAGCTAATGACTAATTCTGCAGCATAGTTGAAGGTTCAATGGGTTCCAAAACTCCAGCTGAGGACCGAGATATATGGGAAGGTGGCTAATAGCTAGCATAACGAAATTTACATATCTTCATGACTTGGATCAATGATAAGAATACCATAAGAGTCCAGTCAATGAGAAAGTCAACTAACGAAGAAGGAGCTGAAGGTCAACCAAGCGAGCGAGAAAATTAATGGAAGCAGATATTTAGCATCATGATTTTCTTCTCTGATAGCAAATCACGAGGAAATCATGTCATATTATCTTCTTATGCTATTTTTAGTCTCTGTCGATTAGGATAGGCTCGTAAATATCCAAAACAATTTTTGATAGAGGTGATAAATCTACCATTCGACATGATAAAATAAGACCCGTATATTGTTTTAAAAACTCTATTTACATTTATAAAAACTTTGTTTTGTTTGATACCCTCATTGTGCGTTATCTCAATGCATATATAATCCTTTGAAGAAGTCGTGTTGTTACCTACATCTCGCAGGAGGCCCCCCCTAGAGTTGTAAGGTTTTATCATTTTTAATTCACATTTCAATTCTACATTTTATATATTGTTTAATTAGTTCATCTAACTATCGAGTTTTGGTTTTGAATGAATGTTTAGGACTGAGTTTAAAATCGGATTTGTTTAATCATTTTGCTGTAGGATGAATGAGTGAAGTTGAGATCTCTTATGCACATGAAAATTAGTATGATAGAGTGTGGATTGATTTTGGATTTGTAGTATACTTTGAGTTACATCTGAGTGAAGAAGCTTTCAATTTCCAATTAGTGTGATTATAGAGTTAATTTCTTTTTTTTTTTGTTAGAGTGATTTAGATTTAATTTCATTATTTAGTTACGCAAGTGTGATATTTATTTCAAGAAAAGTGATATTTATTACAAGCAAGTGTGATGTTTCTTTCAAGTAATGTGTGACATTTCTTTTAAGCAAGTGCAATAATTTTGATTTCATTTTTGTTAAGAGTGATGTATTTACTTTCATGTAAGAGTGATAGTTGTTAGAGAAAGCATATGCATCTTGATATCCCAATTTAATCTAGGAATTGCTTGAATAATAAGGATTCCTAGCACAAACAATGCACATACATTTCATCAATTTACAAGTCATGGTCAATAATTTATGTAGTAATTTATTATCAATTAAATTACCAAACATTTTGGTGTCGTTGCTAGGGAAGTTTATAGAAGAGTCTTTTACTTCTCATTAAAAAAATAATAAAAAATATGTATGCATATGGAAAGAGATTCTAGAGGTAGATTCATAAGTAGAGGTAGAAGTTTAATTCCAACATCACCACTCACCCCACCATGACCTCGTAGTGCCACACCATCCACCCAATCTCATATTCCATCAATTGCAGGCAGACATAGACTTCTTGAGGTACATAGATATGAAATACAACCTAAAGATTCACTAAATTCCTCTACTGAAGCCGTATTAGAAGAAGATCCTACTTCCCCAACATAAGGAGTACTCTTTATCTTTAACTAGAGAACAACCTCTAGGACAAGAACTGGAAATCCCTAGTGAAGAAGAAGAAGAAACCGATTTTAACATTCCATTGCTAGAAGAATCAAAGGAGGAACTAGAAAATCCAATTTTGGAACCTTATATTAGTTCGAGGAATCTACAATGGTAGGAGAAGGGGAAGGAGAAGTACATAATGTCAATGGTGAACATAGGATTGGAGGTGGAAGAGGAGGAAATAGAGGAGGTGGAGGATTAAGAAATGAGGATCCTGAAACATTTCTCTTTGAGTTTGAAGTCTTGTGTAGATTATATTACTACTTGCTTGATACTCGAAAGTTGAAATTGTTTCGAGCCACTCTTAAAGATGCAACATTAAAATGGTTTATGGGCTTAGGATTACATTATTTAAGAACATGAGAATAAATGAAAAACATGTTCTTATAAAAATACAAGGATTATTGCATGCCACATAACCTTAAAGATGATGTCTTTAAAATGATGCAAAAAGAAGATGAAAATCTTGAAGATTTCATTGAAATATTTGCTTATAATATAAAAAGGGATAAAATGCATAATCTATATGAAGAAACCTTGAAAGCTCTCTTGCTAAAATCTGTCAGATATGAGTGGATATATCTTCTCAATTTGATGGGTAGAGGATATATTTCACAGTTATCATTTGGAGATATTTGTGAGTTATGCATACGCATTTCAAGGGGAAAGGCAAGAACTGGGAAAAATCCAAGAGGTCCTGTTATGTCTAGGATTAATAATTTTGCAGCTGGGACAGTAAGTAGGGCTGAAATAGACAATTTGTTTGACAATTTCAAAACATATGTTTTGGGGAGTCTTAGTGAAAAATAAGATACCCTTAAAATACAAAAAAGGAAAATGGTTGAAAATTTGCATTATCTATCTTTTATCCAAAATGTAGAAAGAATCATGCCTTGAGAGAATACCCCCTTGATTTAAAAAGTGTAGAAACTTGTGTTATATGTGCATAAAATCATGATACAAAGAAATGTCCTTCAATATCAGGTCTTAAAGTTGTCTATCAAGAGGAACCAATGCCAAATCAAGTAGAACCTCTTTGTTTTATCACTGAGAGACCATGGAAAAATCCAAAATCAAATATGACTCAAGGTTTCAACACTAAAACACATGCACAATCACCACAAAATAATTGGACCGCACCCATGCCTTGGCAACCTTGGCCTCAAACTTGGGCACAAGGATGGAAAAATCCTTATGGAAAGTATCC
Source organism: Pinus taeda (assembly GCA_000404065.3). Lineage (NCBI taxonomy): Eukaryota > Viridiplantae > Streptophyta > Pinopsida > Pinales > Pinaceae > Pinus > Pinus taeda. The sequence continues at coordinate 37,862 of APFE030153597.1, forward strand.
TCAATATCCTCAATTTCAACAACCTTACCCTATTTTTTCACCACAATATTTTCCTTAGTATTTCAACCCTCTCAACCTCAAAATCCAAACCCACAACTTTCATTACCATTTCTACAAAAGCCAAATAAATTGCCTGCTCAACCACTTCCAAATCCAAATAATAAAAACTCACAACCTGTTTACAACATGGAAGGGAAAAATTTCCAAACTTACATGATAACTCCATTAGATCTAAACATTGTCCAACTTAGATCTGGTACAATGCTTGAAAAGAAGTCACCATCTGTTGTTATCCAAGAATCTGAGAAAGATGACTTCTTTGAGAAAAAGACATATTTTCATCAATAGGAAAATCCTCAAAAACAAACCAACCCTGTGCATTCTGATGATACTCCAATAAAATCAACTCCCATTATAGAACAAACTTCAGTTTATGTTCAAAATCCACATTTTCTTGAAAGATTGAAATTTGACAAAGGGATAGAAAAACAGATTGTGTTGTCTGATTACGATATGATAAATGAATTGAAGAATGTTTGTATAAAAATTCCTTTGTTACAAGATATCAAAGAAATACCAATATTTGCAAAGACAATCATGGAGTAAATTATTAAAAAACTAGGAAGAAAAAAAAAGAAGTTAAAAGAATCCAGTCAGTTGGGAAAATTGCAAATATCATGATGGGAAAAACAACAGTTCAAAAATATGTAGATCTAAGAAGTCCCGTTGTGAAAACACACATTAATGGGGTATTGAGATTCCAAATACATTGATTGATTTACGAGCAGCTATAAATATCATGAGTAAACAAACTATGAATCAATTGAAACTTCCCAATCTTCAATATACACCTACATTATTGCAATTAGCAGATATATATGTTATCAAACCTGACGATGTGTTAGAAGATACATTTGTATCCTTAGATTCTCTAGAATATCCGGTTGCTATCAGGTCAAGCACTCCATCGATCTGGCCCCAAGTGCATCGTTACCCAATCGACCAATCTATCAACACTCCATTTTGGAGAACGATGAAATCAAGGTTAAATTCAGGAGTTGCTGCAGAAAGGTCACATTTGGCTGAGTTCATTGCCTTGTGGGAGCCTGATCATGTTGGTACAGAAGAAGGATGGGACTTTGAGACTCTGTATTGACTATCGAGTGTTGAACAAGATCATTGTTCGGAATAGGTACCCAATCCCATAGATTGATGACCTTCTGGACCAACTTAAGGGGGCAAGATATTTCAGCAAGATCAACTTGAAGTCTGGATATTACCAAGTACCAATCGAACCCTCCGATGTGTGAAAGACTGCCTTCAAAGCCAAGGAGGGCCTTTTCGAATGGTTGGTTATGCCTTTCGGGTTGATGAATGCTCCTGCAACCTTCATGAGGCTGATGGATGACATATTGAGGCCATTCACTAACTCATTTGTAGTGGTATACTTGGATGAAATCCTGATCTTCAGTCAAAGTTGGGAAAAGCACCTTCACCACATCTGACAGGTTCTCCAAACATTGTGGCAACACAAGTTGTGTGCCAATTTGGAGAAATGCACTTTTGGCATGACCTAGGTTCAGTATCTGGGATACATTATTGATGAACGGGGGGGTGCATGTGGTTCCAACCAAGATCAAAGTCATTCGATATTGACCAGCCCCAACCACTCTTATACAGATCCACATATTTCTAGGCCTTGCCAATTTCTACCACAGGTTCGTGTTGGGGTTCTCTCATATCACTTGGCCCTTGAGTCAAGTCACCAAAGGAGGAGCAAAAGCAAAATTATTTTGGTTTGAATCTCAATAGAAGGCATTTGCGCAGTTGAAACATTGTGTTAATCTAGGTTGTCATCGATGTCAATATGGCATTGTTGAAAATGGAAAATGTCCTGGTAATACATGCCCTAAACCTTGATGAAACCCAAACCCTATCATAGATTATTAAAACCCTAAATTTCTATCTAAACCCTAATGGCTAGTGAAATCCCTAAAAAGCTGCAACCCTAAAATCCTAACCCTAGTTGCAAAGCCCTTAGATCTAAGTCAACCCCTAATTGAATCCATCCCTAAAAACCCTAGCCAAACCCTAACTCTAAAACCTTATACTTCAAGTTATTACATGAAATTCTAAATACATATCATTTAATGGGACCCATTAACTCTTGCCACAACTTCCTAATTCATTAAATCATTAATTTACTTAATAAAACCAAATCACGTGACACTCTACCAATTCAAAAAAGGGGAATTAAAAATATATTAAAAGGCCAAACGATTATATACATATCCAAAAGCCTTTTATTTTGGGCGTAAATTTTTTTAATACACATCGAACGACTATTCAAACTTCACATGTCGACATGACAGGTCGGTTCCACCTTCGAACGTAGACAAAATTCTACGCATATATATTGGGACACAATTTCAAGATACGTAGATAACGAAGAACGTAGACAATGAAAAAAAAAAGGTTCACATCTCGTGAACGTAAGCGGAAGACAATAAACTGCATATCTCAGACAACATGCTAACAAATGCGTACTTCTGGGCAAACACTTATTTATGGATAAAAGACAGTGAACACATATCTTTGAGTTAACTGAGTTGCAGTAAGCGTGAACAATTTGGACAACCTGCGGATGAAGGAACATCGGATAATTCTTTTTTTTGTGCATCATTACATAAATTCATAACCACAATTCAGACAGCCTGCGGATGAAGGAACATCGGAAAATTCTTTTTTTTTTGTGCATTGTTACATAAATTCATAACCAAGCAATGTTCCTTGACACCTCTTCTATTTATGCGTCAACAACTAGTTGAGTAGTTTCATTACCTCAGTTGGATTTAGACTGATGAAGCAGATACTTCGGTCATTACAAAAATCCTTATTAGCAACTATTGACTGCTATTTTATAGCTTAGACTATTGGTGCCTCAGACTGTGGTAACTCAGACATTGCAGAAGATCATGACTTACTGTTGACTGTAATCTTATAAGCCTAAACAGTGAAGAGTTCTTTCTTGAACAAAAGACAGTGAAGTAAATCAAGGACAAAGTAGACCCAAAGTGTTTTCGTTGCTGTAGTAGTGAAGACATTGACGAATATACGAAGAACAATGAAGTAAGTACCTTACACATTCTCTATTTAACAACAGGATTGGTGTCCTTGGAGTTGGTGCTCCTAAACAAAAGGTAGGTGCCTTGGATTAGATAGGGTCGAAGCCTCATCAAAACCAAGTTGGTGCTTGGGAATAATTATCATAAGTTGTATCTATTCTTTTATAATCAATAAAATTATTCTTATAAGTTTCTTTGATTAAATTGTGAAGAATCTAATTGGTAATAATAACAATTGAAAGAAAATACTGATTCACCCCCCTCTCATTATTTCCAACAATTGGTATTAGATCCAGCTTCTTCATAATCAGCCTAACAGCTGGAAGAAGGATTCTTAGTCACAATGAAAAATTAAGAAATGTCAGGAAGGCTTCCTCTGTTCGATGGCACAAATTTTGGGTTTTGGAAAAAAAGAATGTCCTACTACTTAATTCCCTTTGACTTGAAAATTGGCATTTGGTTTTAAATGGGTACACAAGTCCTTCCACTCTTCCAATTAATCAAGATGAAAGGAAAGATTACATTTCAAATGCAAAATCCTTAAATTCCGTTACTAGTGGAATCACTAATTCAGAATTTACAAAAGTCATGAACTGTGACTCGGCCAACGAAGTATGGGATAAGCTGGTTAGCTTATACGACGGGGACTCCAAAGTTAAGAAGGCAAAGCTTCAAACTCATAGAAGGCAATTCGAAATTCTGATAATGGATGATGAAGAAGATATTGCATCATACTTTCTCCAAGTAGCTAAAGTGGTCAACTCTCTTAAAGCATTGGGATAACAGATTGAGGAAAGCACTGTTGTTCAAAAGGTCGTAAGATCTCTCCCTGACAAATTTGACTCCAAAGTAAGTGCTATAGAAGAAATGAAAGACCTAGATACTCTCAAGATGGATGAACTTCATGGAATCCTCATTTCCTATGAGATGAGAAAAGGAATCCCAAGTTCCAAAGATGCAACATTCAAGGCCTCAAAATAAAAAAAGGGGAGAGGATGGAATACCAGCAGTGATGACTCCGATGTTGAATCTGAATTGGCACAATTTGTACGAAGACTAAAGAAAGGATCCAAGCTAAAAGGTAAGTACCCTATTATTTGTTTCAAATGTGGAAGAATAGGTCATTATGCTGCAAAATGTCCTCTTAAGTATGATAGTGATAATGAGGATGATTCTAAAAGGATGGTATACAAAAAGAAAGGGTTAAATAAGAAGAATTTCTTCTCTAAGCAAGAAGAGTCTGACGAAGATGAGTTTGTAGTCATCAAAAGAAAATCAACTAATCATTTCTCTCTTCGCAAAGGAGGTGATGATGAATCAAATGATGAAGATGACTATGATGGAAGCCAAGAAGTATTATTCATGGCATTCACAAATGATGATGATTCAAGACTAGAAGGAGATGTAGATGAATTGTTAATAAGTGCCATTGAAGAAAATGAGAAATTATGTAATAAAATCATTCCTCTCAAGGTAGAAATTGAGGAAGCAAAAAGAAGGGAAGACTTCTTGAAAAATAAGCTAAAAGAAAAGGAAGAAATATGTGAAAATCATGAAGCTGAAATAGTATCTTTGAGGAAGGAATTGGAGCAAGTCAAAAAGAAGTGGGAAAGCTCTCAAACACTTGACATTATCCTAAATGGTCAAAAACCTCAATATGACAAATCTGGGATAGGCTTTAAAGGAGAGTCATCAAGTGCTAAGGATAATGAAAAAATCTATGCCAACATACTTTCCAGCAACCCAAAAGAATAAAAATCATTTCATCAAAGGCCCACCTCAAATCCAAAGAATGAAGAGGGAGTAACTCCAAGGAAAAATGCCCATTCAAATCATGACTATTACAACAGGTACAAAACTATCTTTTTTGGGCATTGTTATTATTGTAAAAATTTTGGTTATCAACCTAAACATTGCATGGCTCGTAAGAATGAACACCAAAATTGATAACTCAAACAGACAAACCATATGGTCTCAAAGGACAAGAAAAAATCAAGACCTACAACTCTTTTGATCCCTTGGTCAAATTTGATCTAATTTGCTCATTATGTAATGATAATGGTCATAATGAACAAAATTGCCCCCTCAAAAGAAGAGAAGCAAAAAATGAGAATCCCAATATGGATAAATATGGCCTGGCTCTGACAAAAATCATTGGTTTATGGATAGTGGGTGCTCTAGACACATGACATGTGACAAAAGAAAGTTTGTCTCATTGAATAAAAAGGAAGGAAATGTATCCTTTGGAAGTGAATCTACCAAAATTACTGGAAAAGGAATTGTTACCCTTATTAATGGAAAAGGGAAGGCTCACAATGCTTTGCTGGTAGACGGGCTCAAACACAACCTCTTAAGTGTTAGACAAATCTGTGATCAAGGACATAAAGTTGTCTTTAGCACTAAATATTGTGAAATAAGGAACTCATCCTTAGGAGAACTTGTGGCAAAAGGAGTTAGAACATCAGATAACGTCTACATGTTGAACAAAATTCAAGAAGATAAATGTTACCTAAGTCAAACAGATGAAAGTTGGTTGTGACACAAGAGATTGGGACATACAAGTTTCGATAACTTGATCAATATCCGCAAGATCAATGTAGTACGAGACATCCCAAAGTTATTCAAGCCAAATCAAGGTGTATGTTGTCCATGTCAACATGGAAAGAAAACTAGAACCAGCCAAAAGACCAAGGAGTTCTCTACATCAAAACCTTTGGAGATCATTCACGCTGATTTATGTGGACCAACTAGAACTCCGGCACTCCAAGGAGAAAGGTACTTTGCTTTATTTGTTGATGACTATACTAGAATGATGTGGGTATATTTCATAAAATATAAATATGAAGCATTTGAATGTTTTAAGAATTTTAAAGCTCTTGTAGAAAATAAAAAAGATTTTAAGATTAAATGTCTTAGAACAGATAGAGGGGGAGAATTCACATCAAAAGAATTTGATGAATTTTGTGAAGTACATGGAATCGAAAGAGAACTCTCTACTACTAGAACACCCAATAAAAATGGGGTAGTTGAAAGAAGAAATCGAACTGTCCATGAAATGGCAAGAACAATGTTAATAGCAACTGACTTGTAGCCAAAATTTTGGAGAGAAGTAGTCGGAACAACAGTTTATACCTTGAATTGAACTCAAGTAAGGCCAAATAATGAGAAGAATCCTTATGAATTATGGAAAGGAAGACCTGCTTCAGTAAAATACTTCAAGATTTTTGGAAGCAAATGCTTCATAAAAATCAATGATGACTCACTAGGAAAATTTGGTTCTTGGGTTGACAAAGGAATATTCCTCGGATATTCTACTAGGAGCAAAGCCTATAAGTGCTACAATAATCGACTACGGAAAATAGTGGAAATAATTGATGTGAAGATCACTGAAAACCTTCCAGAAAAGGAAAATTGAAGATCATGAAGTTGAGCCTCTCATTGAAGAAAACGAAGAAGAACTTGAAAAAGAGGAAAAAGATCAAGAAAAACAAAAGGAAAAAGAACCATCTCAAACCCCTTCAAAGGTAAAATTCCTCCAAAAACATCACCCTGAAGAACAGGTTATTGGCAATATAGACGAGGGGATACAAACCCGACAAAGGATGACATGTACACCAAGAAAAAATGATGTTGCTCTCCTATCTATGGTAGAACCATGAAATTTTACTCAAGCAAGTAAGGACCCTCATTGGGTAAAAGCCATGGAAGTAGAAATGTCTCAAATCGAGAAAAATGAGACATGGGAGCTGGTACCTCGACCAAAGGATAAAAATATAATTGGAACCAAGTGGGTGTTCAAAAACAAAATGAATGAAGATGGACAAATCATCATAAATAAGGCAAGGCTTCTCTGTAAAGGTTATTCACAAATTTAAGGAATCGACTTTGAAGAAACCTTTGCACTAGTAGCTCGTATGGAAGCTATAAGGATGTTCTTGGAATTTTCTTTCTCCAAAGGATTCAAAATATATCAAATGGACGTAAAATCAACATTTTTGAATATGGAACTCAAGGAAGAAGTCTACATGGAGCAACCAGAAGGGTTTAATCTAGCAGAAGGAAAAGACTTTGTTTATAAGTTGAAAAAGGCACTATATGGGTTGAAACAGGCTCCTAGAGCTTTGTACGCAAGATTGGATCACTATCTACAACAACAAGGCTTCAAGAAGGGGGTGGCAGGAAGTAATCTCTACATGAAGATGGATGAGGATAAGTTACTAGTCACTCTTGTCTATGTTGATGATCTAATTTTTGCTAGAAATAATGATGAGATGAGCCATAAGTTTGCTCAAAATATGTCAAAAGAGTTTGAAATGTCGATGATAGGAGAATTATCTAACTTCCTTGGACTACAAGTATCTCAAACCACAGCAGGGATGTTCATATCTCAAGAAAAATATCTTAAAGACATGCTTAAAAGATATGGAATGGAAGACTGTGCACCCATGAGCATACCTATGACCAAAGATTGCCAATTAAGCAAAGATGATGACTCTCCTCTGGTAGATGCAGCTCATTACAGGTTAATAATTGGAGCCCTCCTATACTTAACTGCTACAAGACCCGACATTATGCAAGCAGTAGGAATGGTGGGAAGATTTCAATCAACTCCTAAACAATCCCATTTGTTAGCTGTAAAAAAAAATCTCAGATACTTGAAAGGAGCACCTGATTTTGGACTTTGGTACCCTAAGAGCTCAACTCTTACTGTGACAGCATACACCGATGCTGATTGGGCTAGAAGTGTTGATGATCGAAAAAGTACCAGCGGAAATGCATTCTTCCTGGGAGATTGTCTAGTATCTTGGCTCAGCAAAAAACAAACATCCATATCACTATCCACAACTGAAGCTGAGTATATAGCTGCTGCAGATTGTTGTACTCAAATATTATGGAAGAAGGAAGCTCTAAAAGATGTTAATATAGATACCAACCAACCAATCACCATCTATTGTGATAACACAAGTGCTATCAATCTCAGCAAAAATCCAGTGATGCACTCAAAGACCAAACATATACCAATCAAGTATCATTTTCCTCGTGAACAAGTAGCTGAACAAAACATAAAGTTGGAATATATCAATACCAAGGAGCAGATCGTTGATATCTTTGCAAAACCTCTTCCTCGAGAAGCATTTGAACATCTTCGCCAAAAGATGGGGGTTATTGCTCTTGCATCACATTAAATAATCATCTTCACAAAAGTAGGACACCATGACAGGGGGGAGTAACATACCTATGAAGAACAATTATTAATAAGAAGCAGCATGATAGGGGGAGTACTTGGCACCCCGTTTGCCATTGATGTCAAAGGGGGAGAGAATGTTGAAAGGGAAAGAATATTGCCATCAATGACAAAGGGGGAGATTGTTAATCTAGGTTGTCATTGATGTCAATATGGCGTTGTTGAAAATGGAAAATGTCCTGGTGATACATGCCCTAAACCTTGATGAAACCCTAACCCTATCATAGATAATTAAAACCCTAAATTTCTACATAAACCCTAATGGCTAGTGAAAGCCCTAAAAAGCTACAACCCTAAAATCCTAACCCTAGGTGCAAAGCCCTTAGATCTAAGTCAACCCCTAATTGAATCCATCCCTAAAAACCTAGCCAAACCCTAACGCTAAAACCCTATTCTTAAGTTATTACATGAAATTCTAAATACATATCATTTTAATGGCACCCATTAACTCTTGCCACAACTTCCTAATTCACTAAATCATCAATTTACTTAATAAAACCAAATATACCAATTCAAAACAAGGGGAATTAAAAATGTATTAAAAGGCAAAACGATTATATACATATCCAAAAGCCTTTTAGTTTGGGTGTAATTTTTTTTAATACAAATTGAACGACTATTCAAACTTCACACATTGGCATGACAGGTCGGCTCCACCTTTGTATGTAGACAACATTCTATGGATATATATTGGGACACAATTTTAGGATACATAGATAACGAAGAACATAGACAACGAAAAAAACAAGGTTCACATCTCGTGAACGTAAGCGAAAGACAGTAAACCACATATCTTAGATAGAGTGCTAACAAATGCGTACTTCTGGGCAAACACTTATTTATGGATAAAAGACAGTGGACACATATCTCTGGGTTAACCGAGTTGCAGTAAGCGTGAACAATTCAGACAGCCTGCAGATGAAGGAACATCGGACAATTCTTTTTTTTTGTGCTTTGTTACATAAATTTAGAACCACAATTCGGATAGCCTGCGGATGAAGGAACATCAGATAGTTCTTTTTTTTGTGTATTGTTACATAAATTCAGAACCAAGCAACGTTCCTTGACGCCTCTTCTATTTATGCGTCAACAACTGGTTGAGTAGTTTCATTACCTCAGTTGGATTCAGACTGAGGACGTAGATACTTCGGCCATTACAGAAATCCTTATTTGCAATTATTGACTGCTATTTTATAGCTCAGATTGTTGGTGCCTCAGATTGTGGTAACTCAGACATTGCAAAAGATCATGACTTACTGTTGACTGTAATCTTAAAAGCTTGGAGAATGAAGAGTTCTTTCTCGAAGAAAAAACAGTGAAGTAAATCAAGGACAAATTAGACTTAAAGTGTTTTCGTTGCTGTAGTAGTGAAGACATTGATGAACATACCAAGAACATTGGAGTAAGTACCTTACACATTCTCTATTTAACAACAGGATTGGTTTCCTTGGAGTTGGTGTTCCTAAACACAAGGTAGGTGCCTTGGATTAGATAGGGTCAAAGCCCTAGAGGTTGAAGCCTCATCAAAACCAAGTTGGTGCTTGCGAATAATTATCATAAGTTGTATCTATTCTTTTATACTCAATAAAATTATTCTTATAACTTTCTCTTATTAAATTGTGAAGAATCTAACTGGTAATAATAAAAATTGAAAGAAAATACTGATTCACCCCCCTCTCAATCTTTCCAACACATCACCTCTGCTCTGCACCAGTGCTCACATTACCAGACTTGCAACAACCATTTGAGATCGAGATAGATGCCTCTGACTATGCTATTGGGGCAGTTCTTACTCAACAGGGGCATCTAGTGGCATATCATAGTGAGACACTTTTAGACACAGTCCATAAGCATCCCACTTATGACAAAGAGATGTATTCCATTGTGCAGGCCTGCCGACAATGCAAGCATTACATTTTGGGGGTGGAAACAATCATCCACACAAACCACCGACCCCTGTAGTTCATACAGATGCAAGGGAAGCTATAGAACGATCTCCATCAGAAGTGGTCCACATACATGCAACAATTCCATTTGAATATCAATTACAAGAAGGGCAGCAAAAATAATGTTGCAGACTGCCTCAGCCAACCACTGATCATGGCGTTAACCACCGTGTTCAACTCTTGTGGGCATAAGACTTCTCATTGGCTACTTACCTACAAAAGTGAACCAGAATTCAGCCAGACATACCATACACTCTTGGAGGGTCAGCAAGCTCCAGATTTTCACCTCAAGGATGCTCTGTTATGCCACCAGGGACACTTTATCTTCTTGCAAGCGAGCGTGTGAAGATGATTTAGGAAGTGCACTACAGTCGAGCCACTGGGCATTTCAGGGTTCATAAAATGGTGGTAGTACTGCAGAAATATTTCTATTGGCCGAATCTTCGTCAAGATGTCGGGAAGTACATCAGATCTTGCACTGCCTATGCCATTGCCAAACTAACCATCAAGAAGCAAGGTCTCTGTACTCCGCTATCTACCCCTAGTCGACCTTGGGAATCCATCTCCATGGATTACATGTCAGGCCTTCTATCTACTAAGCATGGAAACAACTATGTTTTTGTGTTCATTGATAGATTCTCGAAGATGGCCATTATGGCGGCCTGCAAGTAGAGTATCACAATAGAAGCCACTACTAAACTCTTCTTTGAATGAGTGTGGGTACACTTTGGGATCGTACAATCTATCATCTCAGATCGGGACAATAGGTTTTGTTGTACCTTTGAGATAGTAGTGGGTCAACTACCAATGCCAGAGCATCTAAAATAATTGTTTTTGGGTTTAGTTTTGGAAGACCAATGAATGAAGACAGATGTAGAATTGAAATACCTAATCCTTTGGATAATATTAATATCTCAGCAAAGGGCTGCTATAAAGCTTTACATAGTGATATAGATCAAATAGTGGTGAGAAGAAGACAAAAAATAATATGATTATCATAGTTTTCAGACTGTAAAACAGAACAATCATAAGTATGAAAACCTTCTAAACTACGTTCCAAAGATTTAAGGCAGTATACTTAAGCTTACAAAAGATGATGATGATTTATTGATTAGAGGGGATTAGCTAAATAGACAGATCATTAATCCATTCTCTTAATAGATGATCACTTTAGGAGCTTATAGGAATAAATTGAGACAATTATTCCTACCTAGATATCTCTATAAGTCATAAGAATATGAAGAAAAACATAATGATTGATAACTGGAAAAAATTACAGGATAACACAAACTGTGTAAAACCAAATTCAGAATCCTCTGCTCTGTATTAAGGTTCTAGAAAGACTGAGTACATCAAGTGTCTAGAAAAGCTTCCTTCAAAGGTGCAACTAGGTTCAAAGTAGAATAAACAGTCACGACTTAACAAGCAATGAACCCTGAACCTTGAACATTGAACCCTTAACAGCTCGAGAAGAGAGTTATTTATACAATAATGAAACTAAGAAAATATCCTAAAACTGATTAAGATTTATTCTAGGTAATGAAAGATCTTCATGCAAGAAGATAGGGGCAGCTATTGAACTGCTTCTTGCTGTCCCTTTTATTTAGGTTGTGCTGGCTTTGTTGTTTGATATTTTTCCTTTTAAGTTGCTTGATTGCTTGTATCCATTATGCTGGTTAATTTCTTCATTTGATCTTTCATTTGATACTCTTTAAACTCTGTGAATATCCTTTGACCCTGTTAAGTAACCTTTACTGTGTTCCTTTTTACCTTTACTGTGCATTTCAGGGTTTTACTGTGTTTTTCAATAGTAAGATCTTCGTATTCGTCTTCAAACTGTATGCAGGGTTTTTCTTTGTAAGCCTGGAACAAGATTTTTTACTTGCAAAACACAAAAATTGTTAAGAAAGCATAGGTGACAAAGAAGGACATCAATGGCTTTATTGAGCTTGAAATGATATTGGAAGGAGTTCAGAGTGTATCGGAAGGTAAAACAATGGTTTTCTTGGTCACGAAGGCTTATGGAGGCTTCACTGTGTAAATGGGTAAAACAAAGGCAAAATGGTGATTTTTGCGTTTAAACGTAAAAAAACTTTCTTTTTGATATATGGTGCAAAGTGAACATTGGTCATTTTGTCGTTATGCGAGAAGTGGTTTTGGTTTTCATCTCACTGCTTATGAGGCGCGGGCGGTTTGGGAGGGGTCACCCGATACAATCTGAGCCTAACACGTAGTAAGGGGAGGTCAATGGAATACTGCTTTTTGGGCGAGTAATGCTCGAACAGGGAGCCAACCTGAAATTGCTGAGGGTTGTTGGATTTGAATGCACGTGATCGAACGGTGGTGGAGCGAAAGAGCAACGTGGAGGGGCCCAACAATTAATTATGGCGGTATGGGCTTTATTATGGGTTAAATATTGAGATTAGTGGGGTTTTATGGTTAAACAAAGGTTTAGGTTGGTTCTTCGTTTAAATCATAAAAATAGTTTAACAAAGAAATCCTTTGCAAAACAAGGTATGGCGGACTTGAAAAAGTATGAATTTGGGTGGATAGATGAAGTCGGGTCCGGGTTCATCGCATATCGCAATCACAGTTTAGCGAAGGAAGGTCCATCGCAAAGGAATGCGATAGGGGCCGAGCGCGATGCGGAAAATATATCATAGATAATAATGCGATCGGGTCGAGGTTCCTATCGCATATCGGAGATCGCAATAGCGGAGGGTTATTGTTTCAATCGGGACTTGCGATGAGGGGCAGATGTGAAATGGCGATGGATTATGAAATATATTTGCATCGGGTCCCAGTCCATCGTGCATCGCATATCACAATACGAGGAGAGTGCTTGCACATTGAAAGGTTTGCGATCCGTTGATATGCGATATGCTATGGAATACATAGTTTTATAATAAAACTAATGGTTTCAGGATATTTTAATAAAGGGAGTTAATATATACGGAAAAGGACTTTTGGGGGTTTAATACGTTAAGTTAGCATTAATATGAAATATGAGCGGAAAGGGGAAATACATTAAGTATAATGCCTTTCATGAGTTATTTGCTTTTCACATATATACATCAATACTTATGCTAAACAAATTTTTGTGGGTTTTTTGGGCAAAAGGGGATTTAACATAGGGTTTTCACTTTTCCTAGGCAAAAATGATTTTAACCTTAGGAAATTATTTTTTTATAGAAAATGAATGAGTATAAACTGTATGAAGGTGGGAAGGGGAAATTAGTAAATATAGGAATGAATGAGGATGAGAGAAGTTAATTAATTGATCTTATAGACCTTCATTTGCTTTGTGTAATTGCCTCATGGACATAGAAACATATGGTAAAACATGATAAATGTACATTTTGTCCAATGAATTATCATACTTCTGCAACCTTTCTTCTACTTACCCTTTGCTTATCCTATCATTTTTTCTTCACTTAATGGGTGCATTTAAGCTAACAAACCCTTTTCCTTTCTGTTTATTTTAAAAAGTAAACTATCTAATTCTAACCTTATAACATCCAAGGGATCATATTAAACTGATGAGCACCTTATTATTCTCTACCTAACTACTGATCTGCCAAGATTAAACAGTTTGGCCATATCTTTATTCTCTAATTATAACATCAAATTTAAAGCATGAATTAGTCAAGATTAAACTATTTGATTGTCATGGGTTGTGACATTTATGACAAACTGCACACAACCATTATTTTGAGAAAAAAATAGTAGTGGCATTTAGACTTGCTCACTTTCGGAGTTTATTTGTTTTCTTTTCTTTTTAACCTAACATTTTCTTTTTATCTTGATTTTTTAGGACATCTAACCTAACATTTTCTTTGATATGGACATCATCATCAAGATATTTTCAAAAACATTTTTTATTTTTTATTTTTTATTTTTATTTTATTTTCTTTTATTTTTTATGGTTTATTGTCCATATCCCAACTTAACATTTTTCAAAATATTTTATTTATATATTTTTGACTATTTTATTCTATCTTATCAAAACCAAAAAATGCTACAACAGGTTCCTCAGTACATTTTGGTCCAGTATTTTGTCGATGATGGACACCAATCTCACTAAGTCCACAACTTTCCATCCCCAAACTGATGGCCAAACAGAGGTCGTCAACAGGATGATCATACACATTCTGCGCATGTACAACTCAAAGCATCCATGCACATGGGATGAGAGCCTCCCCTATGTCCAACACAGCTACAACCAGGCTCTCCATAGCTCGACTGGACACAACCCTTTTTAGGTGGGCTTGGGATTCTAGCCATTATGTCCCATTGATGTGAGCATACCATTTGCAGTGACTCCGACAGATTCGGCTCATGTCGAATCCAAAGTCGATAATGCAAATAGCTTCATTGAGCACATTCAACACATCTGCCAATAGGCCCATGACATATTGGACAAATCCAATGCTAAGTACAAGTAGCGACATGATTAGCATCAGGTGCCACACAAGTTCCAAGGGGGTGACAAAGTTTGGCTACATTTGTAGAAGGAGCGCCTCGTTGGGCCCCACCGCAAGATTTTCCCACTTTGATATGGGTCATACACCATCACCAAGACTATGGGAGATAATTCTTTTGAGCTCAGCATTCCCCCATTCCTTGGCCTGCACCCAATGTTCAGTGTGGGTTGCTTTCACCATACTTTCCACCATTATTGGACACATCCGAAATTGCAGAACAACTCACACCAACAGATTTAAATCTAGAGTGCATGGAACAAGATGCAATTGATTGGATTATGGACACATAGATCAAGAACACTCACCTGCAGAAGATCCAATTGTATCGAGTTTTCAAATCTAGCCAACTCCTGCACTAAGGAAAGTGGCTCAGTAGGGACCAAGTTCAGTAGAAGTTTCCTCATCTCATGGAGGAACTCAACGCAATGGAGACCATTGCTTCCTAAGGGGGGAGGAATGATACAGGTGGATAATGGTGGCCACCCACCTATTCCACTTGGATCGTCACCATTGTTCTATCAGTTTTTCAGTTTCCTTAATTGTAACATAGTTTACTATTTTTGGCAGTTTTTTCGGGTCCTGAACTTCTGGGCCATTTTGAGGCCCTAAATGTCATTTTTTTTTGGCAAGATTCGTTTGAGAAATTTAATTTAAATTGAATTTTCAGTTGTAGTCCTCGGAGAGATATTTCCAACGAGGTATCATGCATGTCAAAGAAAGATAATATGACCAAGTTACGACCCTGGGAAGTTGTCTACCCAACTAACCCCAACGGGGCCCATAAACTCTTGGTGTTACATCTCCTTGGGATATGGTTTTGGTTTTTTAGAGTTTTCTCTTATTGTTCAATAATGAAAAGGTCCTTGAGCCTCATTGTAACTCAGTTCAGAGGCATGTAGCCACCACATCTCTTCTCAGAGATAAGCTACCATCGCCCGAGCTAGTCTCATTTACATTCTATTTGTAAGCATATTTCATTATTTCAGATTAATGAAATGAAGTGTTATTTCTACTGCATCTCTGTATTTATGGTTATATCTGTAATTTGTTGCGTTCTTGTTTAAATTCGGATCAGTGCATTTCAACATTTTCCTTTATGTACCGACGTTTGAAAAAGAATTTTGTCATTGTTTCTTGTTTAAAAGATAAAGGAGATATGGTTGCTTTTGTGGATGATAAAGTACTTGTTTGGTCAAAATGATCTAGTATAGGTGATGCTAGGGTTATTGGGATTCGTGATGGAATACTGTATAGAATTGTAAGTAAAGCATATAATGCACTAGTACATGACAAAATAGATCCAAGTGAACTATGGCACTGCTGGTATGGGCATCTTTATTTTAGAGCATTACCTGAATTAAGTGAAATAGTGTAACGATTTCGTGAACTACAAATCAAGAATTATGGCATATGTAAAGGTTTTTCTCTTGGAAAGAATATCAAGAAACCATTTCCAAACAGTGAGAATAGATCTAAGGAAGCCTTGGACTTGATTCATTCTGATGTATGTGGTATGATGCTCGTAAGATCGCTTGGTGGTGTGTTGTACTATGTGACATTTATTGATGACTTCACTCTAAAGACATGGATATATCTCTTGAAGACAAAATATGAGGTATTCGACAAGTTCCAAGAATTTAAAGCTGAAGTGGAAAACTTGACAGGTAGAAAGATCAAGATACCGAGATTTGAAAATGGAGGAGAATACACTTCGAAGGAGCTTATTTCTTTGTGTAAGCAGGTTGGGATTAAGAGGGACCTAATTTTTCCCTATAATCCACAATAAAATGGTGTAGCAGAACAAAAGAATAGGTCCATTGAAGAATTTGTCAAGGCCATGATGCATGATTTGGACTTTCCATTGTTCTTATGGGGTGAAGCATCACAGACAACTGTGTACATTCAAAATCGAAATCCTCATAGGGTTCTCGAAGGTAAGATTCATGAAGAAGCCTTCTCTAAAAGGAATCCAGAGGTCGCAAATGAGAATCTTTGGTTGTCATGTATATATTAATGTTCCTAAGGATAAGAGGAACAAGCTTGAGCCTTTAGGGAAGAAATACATATTTGTTGGATATAGTGAACCTTCAAAGGCCTACAGAATATACATTCCAGAGAAACGACGGATCAAGGTCAGTTGAGATGTCACATTCAATGAGAAAGTGAAATATTGGAGGTCTAAGGAAGTCTGCATAGATTCCTTGGATAAAGTAAAATAGGAGGCCTTAAGGGAGGAGCACTCAAGTTCTATATAATTTATTGGAAGGCTAAAAGGGCCTCAATATCTAGTAAAACTAGTCATAGTTCCAAAGATAAAGAAACAGACCAACATGTCTTATAGCCACATTGGAAGAGGTAAAAGGACATGTAGCTCCTAATGACACATCTAGAGAGGTGATGAAACCTAAAAGGTTCTCCAACTATGAAACTCTCATGATAAAACTCATTGATGAAGAACCTTCCACGTATGAAGATGCAACTAGTCGGTAGGTGTTGGAGGAAACAATGAATGAAGAGTACCAATCAATAATGAAGAATGACGTTTGGGAATTTGTGTTAAGGCCTGAAGGAGAGTCAATAGTGACTTCCAAGTGGATATACAATATTAAGCATGTTCTATATGGGAATATTGACAAATCCAAAGCATGGTTCATGGATAGAGGATTTTCCCAGAAAGAGGGAGAAGACTATGATGATACTTTTTCTCCAGTTTCCAGGTACACCTCCATTAGATCAATCATCTCACTTGTTTATTCTATGGGATGTAAATTGCACTAGATGGATGAAAATATTTCTTTCCTCAATGGCGTGATTGAGGAAGAGGTGTACACAGAGCAACCTCAAGGATTTTAGGTATATGGAAATGAGTCTCATGTTTGTAGGTTGAAAAAGGCCTTGTATGAACTAAAGCAAGCTCCAAGAGCTTGGTATGCTCATATCAACAACTATCTAACAATATTGGGATTTACCAAAAGTGAAGCTGATCCAAACCTTTAATTTAAGTTTGTGAAGAATGCACCTTTGACCTTATTATTATATGTTGATGACTTGTTTATGATAGGTGCCAAGCATATTATCATTTAGTGTAAGAAGCAGTTGGCTTTGGAATTCGATATTAAGGATATTGGGTTGATGCATTATTACATGGGATCATAAGTACACCAAAAACTTGGTGAGGTCCTCCTTGGTCAAGGAAAGTATGTATTAGAGATTCTCCAGAGATTCAGTATAATGGATTGCAAATACATGGTGTCTCCCATGGTGATTAACTTGAAGAAGTTAAGAGGCTCAAACTCCAGATTGGTAGATCCATCTATGTACATGCAATTGATTGGTATGTTGATGTATTTAGTTAACACTAGACCGAAAATCTACTTTGCTGTGAAAACCTTGAGCCAATTCCGGATAGAACCGAGACATAAGCATTGGATTGTAGCAAAACACATCTTGAGATATTTGTGTGGTACAATGACTTATGGCTTGAGGTATGTTGCAAACAAGGATGTACAACTTCAAGGATATACAGACGTTGATTGGTAGGAAGTGATAGGGATAGGAATAATAACTTGGGAGTATGTTTTGGTTTGGGATTCACTATGATATCATGGATGAACAGGAAGTAGAGGTCGATTGCACTCAGCATTGCTGAAGCAGAGTACATTGCAACCAATGAGGCTTGTAGCAAAGTAGTATGGCTTCATAAGTTCTTTGCAAGATCGTTCAGCTAAGAGTTGGAACCAACAATGATACATTATGATAACCAAATATGTGTGAAGCTTTCAGATAATCCCATGTTCCATGACAGGTCGAAGCATATTGAGATCAAGTACCACTACATTCATGACATGATGTAGAGGAGAGAAATAAGGCTCGAGTACATCTCCACCAAAGAGTAGACAATTTATGTTATGACAATGCCATTTCCAAGGGACAAGCTCATTATTTCAGAGATAATTTGGGGCTCGTGGAGATCACCCCTCTTATTGCAAGGGAGATTAGATTCATCTGTAGCATAGATTGAAATTCTCTCGAAAGAGAGAATGGGTCTAAGAGACCTAGAGGGATCAACAAATAATGTTGAGTGAGTGTCTCTTGGAGGAGGACCCTAATCACACACCATACATGGTGGAGTGAGGTTCCTGATCCTGATCACACACTAGGCATGGTGGAGTGAGGTCCTAGACCCTAGTCACACACCAAACAGGGTGGCGTGAGGTCCTATTCAGCGTCTAGACCCAATCACCAACCAAGAACAGGTTGAGTGAAGTCTTGGCCTAGAGTGCTCACCAAGAAGGGTGAGTGATGTTGAAAAATGTAACGAGGTTTTGGTCTTCATAAAATGTATTTGTCAAAAATAATTTTTATTATTGTTATAATGACTTATTAAAGCATGGGTTTCATGCTTGGGTCATCATTTTATTATTCAAAGTCCCAATTGTGTACTCCTAGGATTAATAAAGATTCATTAAAGTCATTATACATTTTATGAGACCCTTCTTGGGCTTTCGAATGATGTAAAAATAATTATGTTGAGTCAAAGATGAATTATGTAACCTCCACAACAAGTCGGCCTCAAGGAAGGAGATTTGACCTCATTGGAAGACTATATATACAAGGCAGTTCGAATTCATTTGGAGCATCACACTCTCTCACACATAGTTCGATATTTGAAGCTGGAAGTTGGGAAAAGTGTGAAGGTGAAGAAGGAGGATAAAATGAGTGAGAGTTTGGTCAAGAAGGAAGGGAAGGACAAAATAAAAGTTTTGGTATCTCTCTCTCTCTCCCCTGTGGGCTAACTTAGGAGATCGAAGACTCCTTGTGAAAGTTGAAGTTATTGTTGCTGCCCGTTGGTGTCAGAAGCTGCCAAGTCAAAGTTGCTAGGGTTGAAGTGTTGTTGCTACGAGGTCAAAGATTGGATTGTAGAAGGAAAGGCTAACTTAATGTGGAGGAGGTCTATGTATAGGTTGAAGATTATCAAGGAAAAATATTGAAGGAAGATAGTTTTGACTGGGTTTTCCCCTAGATAGGGATTTTGCCCTGGTAGAGTGCCTACATCTTGTGTCTTTTGTTTTTGTGATCTTCATGCATACATAATTTGGTAATTTCCTGATGAAATATAATATAACAAATAAGTAAAAGAAGCCAACATAATTCACAAGTAACTATCAAGAAAGAGAAATCTAATCCTAACTCTACTAGCATTGATTTCTCAACATGGTATCAGAGCTAAGGTCGAAGAATATTGAAGATCACTTCGTAGGCTTGAAGGAAATGATTACTCCATCTATGATAGGAATGGGATTCAATTCTACAAGAAGATGGATCAAGAATATTGTCTACTACTTATTCAACAAGGTCAAAAGTAAAGGGTTCTTAGCTACACTTACATGATCACTTAATGATGATAATACATGGATCATTGGCAGTGGAGCATCAAGGCATATGATAGGGGAAAGTAAAAAAATGCAAACCCTATCAAAAGAACCATCTTCCCATGCAGTGGAATTGGGAGACAACAAAAGATATGATGTTATAGATCCGGGATCAACATCTTTGAAGCTGGAGAATGGAGAAAAAATACATCTCAAAAACATACTATATGTTCCAGGTTTGAACAATATTTTTCTTTCAATTTTTTGCTTAGAAGATAAAGGGGATATAGTTGCTTTTGTTGATGGAAAGGTCTTGTTTGGGGAAAATATTAAAGTATTGATAAAGCTAGGGTTATTGGAGTTGGTGAAGGAAGCTTGTATAGAGTCATTACACCACCTCCTCAATCCCTAGTTCATATGGAAATCACTTCTATTGAGCTAGGGCATAAAATATATGGTAATCTTCACTACAAGTTCATTCCCACTATTAAACATCTAGGTCGTGGCATCCTCGATATCAAATAAGATCATGAAGGAGTTTGCAAGGGATGTTCTTTGGGAAAACATACAAGAAAACTGTTTTCAAATAGTGAAACAAGGTCTAAAGAAATATTAGACCTCATACATTCCGATGTGTGTGGGACCATGTCTGACAAATCACTTGGAGGTCATATTTACTATGTAAAATTTATTGATGATCACTCTAGAAAGACATGGCTCTACCTTCTCAAGAAAAAGGATGAAGTATTTGAGAAATTCAAAGAGTTTAGATGTGATGTGGAAACCCTAACTGAAAGAAAAATAAACACTTTGAGATCTGACAACAATGGGGAATACACTTCTAAATAATTGATTACATATTATAGAGAAGCAAGAATTAAGAGGGATATTATTGTTCCCTACTATCCCGAACAAAATGGAGAGGTCGAAAGAAAGAATAGGATAATTGAAGAAGGTGTACGAACAATGCTCCTTGATCAAGACTCACCAAAATGGGGAGAAGTAGCAATGACATATGTAAATATTCAAAATATAATTCCTCATCTAATTCTTGAAAATATGACACCTGAGGAAGCATTCACAGGGAAGAAGCCAAGTGTGGACCATCTCCGAATTTTTGGGAGTCCTGCCTACATCCATATTCCAAAGGAAAAACAAAAGAAGCTAGATTCTACAAGTGTCAAAGGGATCTTCATTGGCTATAGTTTCTCCTCAAAGGCATATAGAATCTACATCAAGGAAGGGAGACACATTGAAGTAAGTAGGGACATTATATTTGATGAAAATAAAGCCTAAAAAAGATAGAAGGATATTCGTATTGATTCCGATGACGAAGGTCTACCTATATTTGAATAAGAATAAGTACACCTAGACAACCCTTATACAATTCAAGAAGAAGAAGAAGGACCAAGAAAGCCTATTCAACTTGTGGTCATACCAAATGCAAGGAAGATTTCAAATTGGTTAAAAGTTACTCTTGAATATGATGAAGGGCATGGAGTTGCGAAAGGAACCTTTAGAGAAAGCAAAAGGCCAATTATATATTTTGGATATGCCGCATATATGACAAGACTAATTGAAGCAAAACCATATACATTTGAAGAAGATGCTCATTAAGAAGTATGGAAGAAAGCTATGTAGGAAGAATCTCAATCCATCATGAAGAATGGGGTTTGGGAAATCATTCCTAGACCTAGTGACAAATCAGTTGTCACCTCAAAATGGATCTACAAGACCAAACACATTGTTTATGGAAGTATAGATAAATACAAGGCCATATTTGTTGCAAGGGTTTCTCTCAAAAGGAAGGAATAGATTATGAAGAAACATTTGCACCCATTGCAAGGTATACTGCCATTAGATCTTTGGGTTCATTGGTTACTACAATGGGATGGAATATCCATCAAATGAATGTAAAGACAACATTTCTGAATGGGACCATTGATGAGGAAGTATACATTGAGAAACCCAAAGGGTTTGAGTTAAATGGAAAATATACTTATGTCTGTAGACTCAAGAAGGCCCCATATGGTTTGAAGCAACACCTAGGGCATGTTATGAAATAATGGATGCATACCTTCTAAGAATTGAGTTCGTGAAAAGTCCTGCTAATCCAAATCTCTACATCAAGGTTGTGAATAATGAACCAGTCATTATTCTATTGTATGTGGATGATATATTCACTACAAGTGTTGAGAGAAGTCTAGTACAAGAATGCAAGAAGATGTTGGAAACTGAATTTGAGATGAAGGATCTAGGACTGATGCACTATTACCTAGGTCTGGAGGTATGGCAAAATCATAGGGTGATATATTTGGGGCAAGGAAAATATATAATTAAGTTGTTGCAGAAATTTGGGATGATGGATTCCAAGCCCATGACTACTCCTATGATCACCAATCTCAAGAGGTTGATGAGATGCAACTCAAGTCTCGTGGATCCTACCTCCTATAGTCAGTTGGTGGGTTCTCTAATATATCTGGTAAATATTAGGCTGAATATATGCTTTGCTGTGAACATCCTTAGTAAGTTTCAATTGGAGCCTCGTCATGATCACTGGATATCTACCAAGCATATATTGAGATATCTTCATGGCATGATACATCATTGCCTAAAGTACAATAGCAAGGAAGTTAAGTTTACTAGATTCATAGATTTTGGTTGGGGTGGTCGTGAGAGCGATGGAAGAAGCACTGCTGGTGGATGATTTAGTTTGGAATCTTCCATGATCTCATGGATGATTAGAAAGAAATATCTCATTGCTTTGAGTAGTGTTGAAGAAGAGTACATGGCTGCATGTGATGTAGGAAAGTAGGTTGTATGGTTGAGGAAGCTGTTGACAGATTTGTTCGAGAAGCCTCTGGATCCTACTGTGATTAATTGTGATAGTTGTATCAAGATGTTTGGAGATCCCATGTTTCATTCTAGGACAAATCATGTCAACAATAAATTCCACTACATTAGGAACTTGGTGCATGATGGGATCATGAAGCTACAGTATGTCTTGACAGACAATTGGGTAGCTGATATACTAACAAAGTTTCTTCCAAATAAGAAGTTTGAATATCTTAGAAGCATGCTTGGTTTAGTTGATATTGTTGATCTTGTTGATAATGATAAAATTTTGGAAGAGATTTGTTGAGGGCCTTGTGTGTGAGACAAATTGCCTAAGAGGACATTTGGTTGACACTATGTGTTGATATCTAGTCCCCGAAGTAGGGAGGGTGGCATTGGTCATGGAGCTCTGACCTCGGATACACACCTAAATCCCTGGGTTGATGGCTATCAAGTAGGGCTTGATGGTACTTAGAGAGGTTGAAATATTTAGTCCATCTTAGTCCCACTCAGATAGATTTCCCTCGTTAGGAATCTAGTCCATGGCATTGCAGTGCCTAAACTATTGAGCGACCTTGGATAGATTACCTTGGTCAAGAATCTAGTCCATGGAATTTCGGTGCCTAAACTCTTCATAGTTCATATAGTTTGAGATCTTCATTATGAATACCTCCCCAATTAAGAGGGAGTGTTGAAAAATGTAACTAAGTTCGGTCTTCATAAAATGTATTTGTCAAAATAATTTTTATTATTGTTACAATGACTTATTAAATCATGGGTTTCATGTTTGGGTCATCATTTTATTAGTCAAAGTCCCCATTGTGGACTCCTAGGATTAATAAAGATTCATTAGAGTCACTGTATATTTTATGAGACCTTTCTTGGGCTTTCAAACGATGTAAAAATAATTATTTTTAGTCAAAGATGAATTATGTAACCTCCAAACCAAATTAGCCTCAAGAAGATCAAGTCGGCCTCAAGGAAGGAAATTCGACCTCATTGGAAGGCCATATATACAAGGTAGTTTGAATTCATTTGGAGCATCTCACTCATTCACACATAGTTCGATCTCTGAAGATGGAAGTTGGGAAAAGTGCAAAGGTGAAGAAGGAGGCTAAAAGGAGAGTGAGCTTGGTCAAGAAGGAAGGGATGGACAAAATCAAAGTTTTGGTATCTCTCTCTCTCTCTCTCTCTCTCTCTCTCTCGTGTCGACTAACTTAGGAGATCAAAGTCTCCTTGTCAAAGTCAAAGCTATTTTTGTTGCCTATTGATGTCAGAAGCTTCCAAGTCAAAGTTGCTAGGGTCGAAGTGTTGCTGCTACTAGGTCAAAGGTTGGATCGAAGAAGGAAAGGTTGGCTTGGTGTGGAGGAGGTATGTGTCTAGGTTGAAGAGTCTCAAGGAAAAATATTGAAGAAATTTTTGACTGGGTTTTCCCCTAGATAGGGGTTTTGCCCTACATCTTGTGTCTTGTGTTTTTGTGATCTTCATGCACACATAATTTGGTAATTGCTTGATTAAAGATAATATAAAAAATAAGTAAAATAAGCCAACATAATTCACAAGTAATTATCAAGAAAGAGAAAATCTAGCCCTAACTCTACTTGCATTGATTTCTCAACAAGTGAGTGCTTGCTAGTTGAGGGTCTCAATATTTTTGGCCTAGGAAGTGGCCATGGGATTTGAGGAATGATCACTCTAGAGGAGTGAGTCCTAATATGCTGATGACATTGCCATGGGTTTGGTACCATCCAAGATGTGGCCACTAGCAGATGTTGTTGATAGATGATGATGTTGGTAATAATGGATAATCTTTTCTTTAGACAAATCTATTCAATTTGAGAACACCTATGATAGTGATTATGAATACCTCCCTAGTTAATAGGAAGTGTTGAATTTGTAACTATGGTCGGTTTTCATAATGTACTTTTGGTCACTCGATGTAATTGTATTTATCATTGTAAATTGTATTTATAAATGCTTTAGTCAAAATAAAAATTTACTTTGAGTCAAAGTCCCATTATGACTTTTAAAAGATGTAAATTTGAATTTTTGAAATGAAAATTTTGGCTCCAGAAGTGACAAGTCGGCTTCCCTCCAAGTCAAGTTTCCCCTGGCCAAGAAACACATCCATTCACCCTAGATAGATTACTATAGAAAGGCAACTTGAGCTCCTCATTTGGGAAATTCACATTTCTCTCACAAGACAATTTCTGGGCAAACAAGTGAAGGACAAGAAGGAGAAGAAGGACGAAAAGAAGGTCGAGTTTTCTCTCTCCTCTCTCTTTATAGAAACTTGCATGTGTGAAGGAATCTCTCTCTCTCTCTCTCTCTATTATTCACATTTTCTAGGGAAACTGTTGCAGGGGGCTGAAATTTTTTGGGTTACTGGGGCAAATGTTGCAAGGCCAAAATTTTGGGGCAATTGGCTTTTATAGGAGGGTCAAAATTCTAAAAGTTCAAGAAAAAGAACAAAGTGCAATATCAGTTTGGGTGACTTGACTTAGAGGAGAAGACCATAGGTCTAGGTGTGTTTCTCATTGAACAAGAAGAATTTCTCTATTGAAAATGTTTATGAGTTTTTCCCCAAAGTGGGTCGCTTAGGGTAAATATTGTCTCTCTTTTGTGGATTGTGATATCTACTATTCTATTGTTATTTATTGTTGAATTTCTAAAGTATAATTGTTGAATAATATATTGTAATAAGTTAAAAAAACCCCAATTGCACTATAAAATCAACATATCTAACATCTGCCTTCTTTATTTTTCCCTATTAGCTATTCTTGTGGACCCGTGTTTACTTCAATTCACACCATCTTTGCTTTTTGGATTTTCAACTCACCATGCTTCTTGTTGTAGTTCATCCTCAATGATTTTTATCTTTTTTATGTGACTCGAGGTGCTGCTATGTACTCCCAATGAGACTATGGGCTCCATTTTCCTCTACATCTACACATTTCAATATTGGTCAATCCTTTATTCATACGCACATGCAGACTGATTCATTTTCCCTTCTTCCTTTGTATGTCATCCTATGTAATCTACACTATTTGATTGATTACTGTATTATTGTGTTTCTTCTTGATTCTTATGTCTTGTTGATTCTTCCATCTCTTGCTATCATATGCATTCTCGATGTCCTTGCATATGTTGCTTCATTTTCTCTTTCTTTTGTAGTGCACCTTGTGTATATAACATGTAGTAATGCATTGCAACTGGGTATTGCTCCTTTTACCGTTGGTTTGAAGAAGATATTTCCTTCAATATCTTATTGTTGTCTTTGCTTCCTTTCAATACATACATATTACTTCGAATTCTAATTCATTTTTCTATTAATTTTCCAAAGTCTTTTTTTCTAATTCTACATTCCCTAGAGTTGAATGTCACTTCATGCCCTCTATCAACCATTTGACTTACACTTAGGATGTTGTACTTTAAAACTTCAACAAATAGGACATCTTTAGCCACACCTTTTTTGTTGAGATTGTTATCCTATGAGGTACTCCAAACCTTAGGGGATATGGTTGTTGTTGGTCGGATAAATCGATCTTGCGGACAAGACCGATCTCCCTAGTATCAGAAGATAGTATAGCAACAAGCACACAAACAAATCTATCTTTCTCTAAACATATGCGATTCATAAATAAAAACTATAGAGGTGTTAAGACCCTACCTTAAGTCCAACGCTAGTTTGTAGCAGCCATCCTTTAACCGTTCGAAAGAGTTTCCTTTTGAGAACCTGCAATCACAAACAAGCAAACATCAAATAACACCTGCATAACTAATATCATAAATCATGTCTATTATGGTGATCAAGGAATCCATAAAATAAACCATACATCAATAGCTTATTGAGAAAAACAAACTTATTTGTATTAACTTTGAAGTAGAAGAACCTTAAAACCTTTTCAGCCTTGATGTTGAACAAGTTCTTCCTGGGGTCCGAAACATGAATTTCCTTTACTTTGAAAAGCCTTGCACTTCTCCAAATGAGATCTTAAAGGTATGTAATCTCTCCTCATAAAACCTCAACTAAGAAGACTAAGTTCCAGCAGCATTTCACCTTAAAAATATTCAACTTTCAACCTTTTCAGCCTTGCTGTTGAACAAGTTCTTCCTGGGGTTCGAAACAGGAATTTCCTTTACTTTGAAAAGCCTTGCACTTCTCCAAATGAGATCTTAGAGGTATGTAATCTCTCCTCATAAAAACTCAACTAAGAAGACTAAGCTCCAATAGCATTTCACCCTAAAAATATTCAACTTTCAACCTCCCAAGTAACCAGCCCAATGCTTCATTTTATAGTGTAGAGGAAGGGGGTTACAGGTCCACCTATGAAGGGATAGAGTCTTCCTTCAAAGGGATAAGCTCCTCACATCAAGGGGTTATCTCCTTAAGGGAGCAAACTTGCCACCTCAATCATTCCAGAAGCTTCTAGAAATGACTGAAAGTGAGTTTTTTTAGAATATACTCACGCCTTTTAACTTTTACAGGGTTCTGCACCCATAACACAGAGACAGAGCGGTCAGGTGCACAGGAGACATGACCATTAGGTGTGGGACCACAGGTAACGCAAAGAGAAAGTGCGGAACCAGAGTTTTAGAGACTTTTGAGGGCTTTCTCTTATTTTCAAGGCTTGATATGAGGAACTGAGGCTTAAGACTTGCAAAGGAGGAAAGTATGAGTTGTAATGGACTCACATAGATTGCAGAATGTCAAGGTGACAATTTTTTGTGCAATAGATTACCCCCTAAAGTGCGAAGTCTATAATAGATGAAGATAGAGTTTGTCATCTATGAAGAGTGAAGTACTTTATCATTTCAAGGATCATCCTGCGGACACCCCAGTCGGAACCTGTAAAAACATTCAATGCAAAATATATATATGTGAATATATCATCGCCGAGGTAGGCATTCCCATGCTTAGATCAACACTGACTAGAAAATTGACTAAACTGTTCTGATACATGGATGGTTTTGTAATACATCAAAAGTATAGACATATGTAGACACAGTATGGGTGCAGCCATCTGTTTATGAATAGTCCACTGTATAATGAATAACAAAATTCCTCGCAGCTTAGATGGTAGAAACTAGATCCAGGGTCTTGATTTCTGCTTCCCGAGCTGGTACGATTCTATCCATGTGAATGAATGTGTCGAAGTCGAACATGGTAGAAACCACTTGATTACCAGTCAATGATGTGAACTATTAACAAGTGTGAGAGAAACCACCAGTAATGTCAATGGCTCTCAAAGTAATCAGTACAATCCA
>APFE030153597.1:66159-130938 GCA_000404065.3 Pinus taeda
GATAACATTTGCTTGTTTATAAGCTCATCCTTCAGATGAGTCCAACTTAGTTTAAAATTCAAACCCTAAGAAGGAGTGGTTCGTTCTTGTTTAAAATTGAACAAGTCCTTTACCGTTAACGAGTCCAGTATAGGAAAAACTCAGCGTTTTTCAATTTTAGGGAGTCAGAAGAAAAACTTAAGAAAACTCCATGGGGGTCCTTTTTCGTAGATTTGTGTTCCTCAAGCCTGAAAAAGTATAAAACGATACTTGAGAGAACCACTTGACCATTACGATCAAGGAGTACTTTTCATAATTAGTGGCTCCGATCCGAAAAAGTAAAAAAGCGATTGAAGACACGTCGTTTTATAACCAATATCGAACTTGAAACGACAAAAGTCTGGCGATCTTTTCATGTTTATACGGTTAGAAAAGAGTTGTAAGTGGACCGCCCTTTTAATTTTGTTTAACGAGTTAAAAAAGGAAAAACTTTGCAATCTTTTCATATTTTACGAGTCAGAAAAAGAGCTTAAAGAGGACTCCAATGTTTCATTTTTTCATAAATTTTTGAAATAGTTCGAAAAAGTGATAAAAGTACTCTTTGTTGAAAAATGATCAATTTTCCCTGAAAAATCCAATATTCTGCACAAAAACTCAAAATTACTCATACCTGTTTAAGATAAATAAAACGTATTTAAAAAGTTACCTTTTTAAAGTGAAAAATAAATAAATTAAAAATTCATTTATTCAAAAAATACTAAAAAAAGGGCTTTTCCAAGTTCATTTTTACCATTTGATTTCAGAGTGAGAAGTGAGAGCTTTTGGGTAAAAAACTTCCTGTGAAGATTCTGGAAAATCTGTCCGTTGGAATAAAAAATTGTCAACTTCAGGTAATCCACATCCTCTTTATCTTGCATTTTAACCATTTACATTTCATTTTTAGGCTTTAATTTTGATTTTTAAGAGAAAAAATAGTTTAGAAATTCACTCGCGGGGGTCCGTAGGTGCAACACGAGGCCCCTGCGGACCCTGACTTTTTTCTACAAAGAAAAAAGTTGTGGGTCCACACTTGTTGATTACAGCCCGTGCGGACATACGCTCTGTCTGTAAGTGGCAGGTGCGGACCTCACGAAAATGAATTTTAAAATTTATTTTTCTCCATTTTTGCCCAAAATTTTCTAAACAAAATTGTTCTAACATGTCTTTTTTGCATTATAGGACACTCAAAATGCTTATTTGGCGGGAACGTGAGAATGAGGATGTGGATCTTGCCGCAATAAATCATTCACCCACATTGGATGCATTGAGAGCATGCAGACTGTTCAAGTTCTGGGCCATACTAGGCATGAGGGCCCAAGTAGACTTCTTGCAATGGCTGGTAGACAGGTGGAACATACAGGACCAATGTTTCATGATTGGTGGCCACCGGCTCGAAATTGAGCTAGAGGACATATATTTTAAATATTTTTTGACTGGTTTGCCCAAGAGAGGTGAACGATTATCTCTTTTCGGGACTAGGCCAGGTGGCCAGTCTGTCGCTAGTCTCCGATTGGAGTTTTGCAATGATCAAACAAAGGACAAATGAATTGATATTAAAACTATCGACCTTCCTGAACTTAAGGTTATTGCATTCACTGTCACCAAGCTATGTGGGAGTGCAACATTGCATGTGGCTACTGGATCCCAGATGCAGATGACTATAGACTGTGATCGAGGTACCATATTCAACTGGTGCGAGGCTGTGTTGGCAAATGTAAAAGGTCAACTAACTAGAGCAAAGAACGGACAACTGAAAAACTTTGGATACAGTTTCCTCATTGTGAGATTTGATCTAGAGAGGTTCCCTACGCTAGTCCCACAACAGCTTTCCGTTGAAACTGGTCTTCCTCGAGAGCCTAGGATAATGTGTTGGGTTGCTTTGATGGCCTGTCACCCTAAGGAGGGTTCAGAGGTTGTTCGATTTCTGCTAGAGTATTTTCATTGGTTGAGCAACCAACTTTTTGTGATTCAGGATTTTCCATATGCCGGGATGGATTATCGCGGTGACTAAGACATGATTCTTCCACCAGGAGAGCAGTGGGATGATTAAGGTAAAATCATTTTCAACACTTTCTAAGTTTTCACTAATTTTTTTTTTTAATCGTCCAAAATCTACAATAAAAAGTTTTAAATGCATATGTGGGTCCATGAATACTAGCCGCTCTCCAGCCTTATGAGAGGAGACACCCAACTGTAGCAGTATCAGCCCCACAGGACCAATCTACAGAGGTCCTGACCGATTTGGAGAATCATCTAGAGCGTTTGACAGCAGATATTCTAGAGACTGGCATAGATGATATTCCACTTAGGTTACAGCAATATGTGATTGGGGTCCCAGGACCTTTTAGGAGGTTCCTTTGTAGGGTGGCTCGAGCAGTGGTTTCTTATCGTGATCATCACTAGGGATAGGATGATCATTTTTGTAGACTCACATGACATTTTGTCCTTTTGTACTATCATTTTTCCGATCATAAGTTGTTTTTCAACCTATGATCGAAGATGATGTATATTTTGACACACTTCTTCTATGCTATGATATATCATTATTATCGGCTATCTTGTGTAACATGTTATTGAATGTTTTTAAATTTACTATTTTGATTATTGCAAATGTCTATTTATCATATGAGAAGCATTATTGCAAATGTCTATTTATCATATGAGAAGCAACTGCATCTGCTAATGTATTTAAATGTCTTGGAATAAGCTGATATTTAATGTAATCAAATTCACATTCCAAGAGACGAACTCTCAAAAAATAATCTTAATAACACTGGATTTCTAATGGCATAAACCCTGTTAAGCTGTAATACAACGAGTTCAAAATTTAACCTAACAATCAAACTCTGAATCGCAAATAAGATGGATTCAGAGAATAACTCAATCACTGCACCATACTTTGCAATGTTATTTGTTGTTTGACCGAGGCTTACCCCATTCATAGATACTAACTCATCAGAGGGTGAATAGATAACCCAAGCTGCAGAAAAAATGTTCCGCATACTATGACAAGCACCATAAGCAAAACCAATATATGTTTGAAGAGACGTCGACATCTACAATATCAAGAGTAAAATCAAGATAAGCAGGAATAATGATAAAAGCACTCTCTAAACTAAGCACACTTTTCTAATCTAAAACACACCAGCTATAAAGAAGCTAACAAAAATCTCCACACCGAAATTTAAGCATAATATCTCTTCAGATAAAGCCCATTTCTGGGTTTACCCAAAGAGACACCGTCAAAATATACCAATTCATAGGCCCCTTTTGCTAGCTTTCGCTTAACAATATAAGGACCATGCCACATAGGTACAAATTTTCCAGCACCTAGCTTACCATTTGCTTGATCATATAGTAAAACTAGGTGTAACATTTCAGTCGTACTGAGCTTTTATTCATTTCGCGTGAGTCTCGATTGCTATTACAGCAGTGTGTCGATTCTCACCTAGCTGAGCTAAGTACAAAAAATGTTTCTCCTCTTCAGAAGTGTCTAGGAGTAATTCTATGGCTAAATGTAATGACAGAATTTTGGATTTAATAGGTAACACTGCTTCCAAATTGTAAACCAGTTGAAAAGGAGTGAAAATAGTTGATGTTTTCACTGAGGTTCGATATGCCCAAAGTGCTGAAAATAACATGTTATGCTAATTCGACTTATGAATACCAATGATTCGTTGGATCATAGTGACTAAAACTTTATTGATAGCTTCAACCAGACCATTAGCTTATGGGTAATATGGAGTAGAACTATTGTGATGCAGGCCAAGTTGATCTATCAGTTCAGTCATCATAATGTTTCGAAAGTGACTTCCATGATCAGTAATAATAGCTTGAGGAACACTGAATCTAGCAATTATATGACTGAATACGAAAGTTGCAGCAGTTTTGCTGTCTGTCGAAAATGTAAGCATCGCCTCGGCCCACTTAGTAAAATAATCTACCGTTAGAATGATATATGCATGCCCCCAGGCCGAGTGAGGGTTACATGTAATAAAGTCAATACCCCATTTTGCGAAAGGACCGACAACAATTATAGGGTGGAGAGGAGTGGGTGGAGCACGCATCTTGTGATAAAAAATTTGACAATTGTGGCATTTCCGGACTTCATAGATACAATCTTTGAATAAGGATGGCCAAAAATAACCAGCGCATAATATCTATTGGGCTGTTGCATACCCAGACATATGACTGCCACATGCTCTAGAGTGACAATCATAGAGAACCTTTTCAACTTTTTCATGAATTAGACAACGTCGGAAAATAGAATCCGCCCCACGACGATAGAGTATATCACCAATAATATCTTCGTCGCTGAGATCGTGAGATTTCAAGCTGAAAAGATTGGGTTTGGAGATAAACAATAATATCTCCATACCATGGATCAAGAGTACTGATAAGAAATAAGGATTCATCCGCAATGGGCTCTTCTACCACAGTTTCAATATCAGAACGCGGGAAATCACACATCAGTTCGGAAAAAATAAAAAATTTCTTTGCCTTGGATTTTTCAAATTCCAAGTCAAATTCCTATAGGATAACTATCCATTTGGAATACTTTCCCCCTAGAAATTGTTTGGTCAAGATATACATCATAGGGTTACAGTTAGAAATTACCATGGTTTTGCGTAATAATATGTAGTGACGAAATCTTTGGACAACTTGAACCGCTGCCAAGGCCAATTTATCCACATGCGAATATTTAAGCTCAGTCGGATTCAGAGTTCGACTAAGATAGTAAATCACATGTTCATTGTTGAAGCGTCAAGGTACAAAAGTAATCCTAGTTGTAATTGGAAGGATGCAGTAACGATGCATTGGTTAACGCGTGTTTAAGTGCATCAAAAGATTTATCAGCTATCTCATCCCAAAGGAATGGAGTATTTTGTTTCAACAACCTGGTAAAACATTTCGTTATCTCAGCGTGTAAAAAATTTCCTTTCCCTTACAAACTTTGGAGTTGGCGAAGAGTCGAAGGAGGAGGTAATTTGACGATAGTTTCAACCTTTGAGGGATTGACACGAATGCCAGCTTTTGAAACAACAAATCCCAGCAAACGACCCGTTTCTACACAGAATACACATTTGTGTGGATTTAGCCTAATTAAATAATGCCTACATCTCATAAAGATAGCTCGTAAATGAGTGAGATGATCGGCTCTACGTAATGAATGGGCAGGTAAATCATCGAGATAAGGCTGCACAATGTGCTTGATGTCATGAAATGCATAAGACATAGCCCTTTGAAAATTTGCTCAAGCATTCTTCAATCCAAAAGGTAATTTGAAATAAGAAAATGTTCCCCATGGACAAATGAAAGCTGTTTTAGGTTGATCAGCAGGGAGTATGTTGATTTGATTGTAACTGGAAAAGCCATCCATAAAGGAGAACATTTCACTGCTGGCACAATCATCAATAATTTTATCGATATAGGGGGTTGGATAATTGTCTTTAGGACAAGCTCGATTAATATCCCTATAATCGATACATATTCTTATCGTTCCTTGCTTTTTGTTAACATAAATAATATTCGATACCCAATCGGTTAAAGGAATTGGATAAATGAAACCTGCACGAAGTAATTTCTCAACTTCAGCTTTAATAGCAACGACTTTTCTCGGATGTATCTGACGCAAATGTTGCCGGATAGGTTTAGCATCCAAGTAAGTTTTAATTTCATGGACAATAATTGATGGATCGATTCCTGGCATTTCTTCATATGACCAGGCAAACACGTCGCAGAATTCTTGAAATAGGGCTTTATAAGTTTGGATTTCATCGTCCGTACAGGAAGCACCTATATGAATGTTTTCAATAATTCCAGGTTTAACTGAAATGTCAATAGGAACCATTCGAGAGATATTTACCAAACTTAACTCAGAATCGGGATGTTACAATGGATTTTATGGTTCTTTGACATAGTCAGTAGTAAAAATAGATGAAAAATCATTTTCAAAATGATCAAGCTCAAGTAAAAACGAAGATCGATGATGAAGATCTTCCCATGGTAAATCATCAACAGACAAAAATTCACGAATCTGCTCATCAGTATGAATAGGATCAGAGAATGTTCTTGAAGCTGAGGTTGATATCGAAAGTGATTCCCCATGAACCACATTCACTAGATCACTTTCGGTTGAACAAGAGTCAGAAAACGACTGTACAACTTGATATGCAATTTCAAAGGGACTCAAAGGCATCGTGCCATCAAATGAATCCACCTCAGAATCAGAAGGTACGATCCAAGGATCATCAAAAGCAATAGTGTTCGATGAAATTATATGAATAGTTGCAATAGAAGGCGATACGTTAGGAGGAGGGAAGGAAAAGGTTCCTAGTAAACCATAATCTTTAATCAAACCTACCCCAACATCCCTGTAAGGGATAGTTGTTTTACCAACATGCTGAATACTATCTAAAGAGGCTGGGCCAGATGAGAAATAAGTCAGCTGGTCTATCATAATGATCTTTCCGTTATGAGGAAACTTGATAAGCCGAAAGACCGATGAAACAATAGCAGTCATAGCGTAAGACCAACTGCGACCCAGAAGAAGGTTGTAATCTAGAGCGACGTCAACCACTTCCACATATAGATTTATAGTTTTGCCTTCGACCCCTATAGGTAAGTCCTGCAAAATACGAAAAGGATGGAACCCTCGGTCATCAAAAGCCTTTAGAATCGTTGGAGACTAATTGAGTGTAGGAGAACCAAGAAATCTCCAACACTGGATCGACATAATACACGTAGAAGCTCCCTCATCAATCACAGTTCGAAAGCAAGGTTTGTTTTTGACTAACACTAGAATCTGGAAAGCCATTGATGAGGTAGGCAGGGTGTACTATTCTCTAAATCGAAGATTATTAGATTCGAATCCTGAATATCAACAACTCCTATCGCAAACAATAGTAATTTACATTGTGCTGGGCATGATTACAACACTTCCAAAGCCGACATTGCTGAAGGGGAAATAGCTAAATCTTCAACAATGTTATAATTCTGAGCAGCTCTTGCATGTGGATTGAAAGCTGATTTTTGAAGTATACCTTTAGCAAGCGGTTTGATTACCAAGTTAGGGTTAGGTTTCTCGATCTGTAGCGAATCAGAACCAGGAGGAGTTGTAGTTGATGGGTTTGAATTAGAAGATTCTGCTTCTTTACCACCAACAAGATTTTTACTACCACAATCTTGTGATCGCGTCGCAATCCTGA
This sequence comes from Pinus taeda, assembly GCA_000404065.3. Classification (NCBI taxonomy): domain Eukaryota; kingdom Viridiplantae; phylum Streptophyta; class Pinopsida; order Pinales; family Pinaceae; genus Pinus; species Pinus taeda. The sequence continues at coordinate 73,386 of APFE030153597.1, forward strand.
CATGAGACATCATCATAATGGGTTCTTTTGAGGCATTCGAGGAAGAACCAATCATCTTACTATCTTGATTAGGAAAAGGATCCTTCAAGACAACATGCGATTGAGAACCTTTGCTCGATGTGGGTAGTCCTTGGTAAAATGATCATCGCCACAAATGAAACAAGGATAGTGAGGTTTAAGTTTTTTGTCAGTAGATTCATTTTTATCCATTTTCTCTTTTGAGTTTTGTTTGTTTTTCTTCTTTCCCTTCTTTTTACCATCGGATTTTGATTTGGCCGTAGATGATTCTACGACATGGATATTGGCAGGAATTTCAGCGGAAGAGTCTCCTGTTGGGGAATCTGGTAAAGTTATAATAGGAGAAGAATTCTTTGAAGATTTCTTCTTGCTTTTAGTACTAACTGAACCAATGATACCATCAGCAGCATGAGACCCTGAAGGAGCTGCAGTTATTTGACCATGTTTTGGAAGATCAGGGATTTTGTCATGTAAAGTACCTGACTGCGTATAGACAAGGTCAAGGTACTGAGCCTGAGCAATGACTTGCTCTTTAGTAACAACTCCTGCCTTAGCTACATCTTCAGTGATTTTAGGTAACAATGATTTAACGAACCATTCTGCTAAAATTTAATCCGGAATGAAAACTTTCACCAAACGCTGTCTACATCACCATTCATGAATATGATCAGAAATATATGTGGACATGGATTGTTTTAGTGAAGTTAACAATTCCGTGCCATTGTCGTATTTGACAGGCAACTGAAAATGAGTTAAGAAAGAAGTGGCTAACTGACTAAAATTATAAAAAGAGCCTCGTGGTAATTCAATGTACCATTTGGCAACAAGACCAATAAGAGTTTGTTGAAAAAGATGTAATCGAATTGAATCATCAATAATGGAAGTAGATGCACACTAGAGGTGATAAGTCATAACATGAGTTGACGGATCCTCTCCTGACTTACCCTCGAACTTCGGGATATCACTGGGCAACTTATTAGGCATTGGCAGCCAATACGAAAGATAGTAAATCAGATCATTCATAAGGCACAACAAATTAGGTAAATCCAAAGTTGCAATAAATGGTAACTGACGGTTAGGGTCGCAAAAACCTTGGGTAAGAAGACCAGCTCCAGGAGGAGGATATCTAGGATAACCTGGAATTGGATTTGCATTAGGAATGTTATAACCTCCCGGAAAACCAGGATTAATCGGACCAAACTAGGGTTGTTGAGGCTGTTGATAAGTATAGCCAGGGTACGGTTGATACTGATAAACTGGGTTTTGTACAGTAGGACTGAATTGATACTATCCCTAGTATGGTTGATAAATGAATTACGGTTGACTTATGACAACTGTACTTGGACCAGCTTGTCTTGCAGGCATCTAGACCGAAGTCTGAACTATAGGTCCTGACTGTGGTAAAGAGGCTTGAGGAGTTTGCACTGATGCAATAATAGTAGAAATTGGAGCTACCGATACTCCAAAAATAGGTGTGGTAGGTTGAATAGAAGCTGCAATAGTTGCAGCAGCAGTTTGAAGCGAAGTTTGAGGTGAACTAGGCCCAGGTTGCTGAATTAAACCAGGTGCAGAGGTTTGAATAGTAGGCTGGACAGGTTGCAGGGTTGGACCAGAAACCAAAGGTTGTCGAGGTTGACTTGATAACTGCACATTAGGTTGCATAGTCTGTTGAGTTTGAGATGGATCCCACACCATATTCATTCCGGGGTATGGACCCATAAAAGGTTGTGCATATGGAGCACCATAACTGGGTTGAACATAGCGCTGATAATTAAGCGGTACATTTCCAGCTCCTTGTAAAAATGGTTGACCAGAAGGTGGTTGGAAACCTTGAGTTGGGTACTGACCTTGAGGTTGATAACCCTGAGGCACATACTGAAACTGGGGTTGACCTTGAGGTATGTATTGAAACTGGGGTTGACCTTGAGGTATGTACTGAGTCTGGGGTTGACCTTGAGGTATGTACTGTCTTAACATATGTACTGTCCTTGAGGTTTTCCCCCAGGCGGTAACTGACTACGTTGAGGTTGCCCCCCAGGCAGTAATTGACTACTTTGAGGTTGCCCCCCAGGCGATAACTGACTACCTTGAGGTTGCCCTCCAGGCGGTAACTGACTACCTTGGGGTTACCCCCCAAGCGGTAACTAACTACCTTGAGGTTGTGGATTTGGAATACTACTAGACATCATAAGAATTTCTTTTGTGCTCAACACTTGAGTTCCATTATTACCAGTTGATATCTCAAGTTCAATTGGTTGAGGAGATGCTCCTAAAAAAGTACCAGTGAGTGACTGGTACCCCGAAGGAACATAAGGACTGCCATATAAAAATGTTTCCCGTGATTGGGAAAACATAGATGACCGTCTTGACATATTCAAAGGAGGATAATAACCTCTCGGTGTAGGATGAAAAGGAATTCGAGGTGGTGAAAAACTAAGACCTAGGTTTTCTAAGAAATTTGTCAGTGATACATACCAAGTGTCACTCCTAAAAGGACTATAGAATATCGATTCACGCTCCCTAAGATCTAAAATTGGTTTATTTTCGAGAAGAGTTATGTCTTCATCTGGGCTAACAAGTTCTTCAATAGAAATGAGGCCAGAAGGAAGATTTTGGGTAATGATATTTCCTACCCTGGGTGAACCAGGACCACTAGAAGTTGGAGAAGAAAATCCTGAAGATGGAGTAGCAGCAGGTTCAGTTTCAGGCTCAGAAATTTCAGGTTCTTTAACTAATTCACTGGTAGGAGAAATACTACCAGTAACTTAGGAAAATGAAATTGGCTCAGAAATATACTCTGTTGTTTGTACTTGATAATCAGGATGAACAATTAAAGATGACTCTCCGGCTTCTGGTGATCCAAATCTACTGTCACTAGGTGATACAAGAGCTCGTAGCCCTTCAAGTTGTCTTGGTGTATACTCAGGAGGTTGCCCCCGAAGTCTACGAGATTGTCTTGGTAATTCAGCCACAATTAAATATTTAATTACTCACAAGCAAACAAAGAAAATTTCAATAAAACCACCTAAAGTCTCTAAAGAAACAAACAATTGAATTACATGCCTAAAAAATCTAAGAGTTCAAACCACACACAAATAGTAACTTCCCGTACTAAAAACACTAGTTGGTGATGAAATCCAACATCGTAGAATTTTAATACAGAAAGGGCGGTTGGAACAGTTACCCCGACAACTTGCTTAATGAAACAGAATGGCACAAGTTTCTTCACAAAACCATCTCGAGTGAAGAGAACCCCCCAGAGAGTCCAAGTGAGTCTAGTTGACGTCTGCTCCAGGTACAGTGAGACCCGCCCTTCACCGTCACCTTAGGAAATAATCTTAAGTTTATGGACACTAAGGTTACCAACATCAACAAATACAACTCGGGGAACAGTCTACGGTCTGATCTACGCGCAAGGGTAGAGTAACAAAGCTCAATCGCCTTGAAGGCTCCTCGACATGATCAATCCAAGGTTTACCAACAAGTGATCCCAGGCTCCTCGACAATGGTTAATCTGAGGTTTACCGTTTATAATACGTGCAAATCTTCTATCTTTCCCAATGAAACAGACTTGATTGTCTCAAAGGTTCGAACATGATCTCGTGATTGACCCCTTTAAGAGAAGCTTCCCAGAATGTATCAATTACAATTGGATTTATTTCCTACCGCAAGATATAGCTACTTGTTTGTTTTAACTATCTTGGAGAGTTAATTACTCCCTACTCCAAGATACTAGCCTAAGCTATATTGGTGATAAGAGCACTAGAAATAAAAAAGATTACTAGATCAATTTTAATTAAGTGTTGCTTTTATGGGTTGTTATTTAAGTCATTAGGTACGGAAATGAACTTTGATGGTGTGAAGACTCAACTCCAAAAACACTAAAAGATGCACCTAAAATGATAAGCAATTCGTTTTTTCTTTCAATGAATTTCTAGCTAAAAGAAAGAGTTCGTGAATGCAATTATTTAAGAAACAAATCCTTCTTTCAACATGTAAATGAAAAGAAAAACTTTTTGTCTTTTTCAATAAGAACTCAAAACAAGACTACTAATTATGCTCACAAAAAATCCCTTTGCTTTTTCAAAACTAGAAACTACAAAAAACAATTTCTTCACAAGAGATCTACAAGTTCTAAAAAACACTCAAAACTACAAAAACTAATCTTTGAGATCTAAAAACTTCTAAAACCTAATTGTATAAAAGCTTCAATTCTTTTTGAAGACATTTTACGTAGTTGTTTAGTAAACTAGGGATTCATTCGTTCAGAATAACAAATCAATCAAAAACATCCAGATATGTTTTCTTTTATAAAAATGAAATTCAAAACTTATGACAAAGTTTGTTCAAAGATTTGCAAGGAGAAAAGTAAATCTATTTCTCGCAAAGAACAGATTTCACAACCAAGTCAGACTCATAAAGAAGACGAAAAGACACCAAGGTAATCTAAGGTTTCTCAGGCTTCTGATCTTTGAGTCATTATAGAGACCAAGTGAAAACCACTCGAGGCATGCAAAACTTCTAGAAAATCATCTAAAACAAAAATACCATTGGAATTCACTCACAAGAGGTTTTTTATAGGACGAATGCAGATCTAGGTAAACACTAAAAACCTTAAATGAAACCTAAACTTAATTGGAAGAAAACATTTTAGGTTTTTCAAAAAATTTTACAGGGTCTGCAGGCTTCCAGAAGAACCAGATGCGTTACCGCTCTGTGTACTAAAGTAAGAGTGCGGAGATGCATGCACTATCTATAAAGAGAAAGTGCGGTCCCCTGAAAACTTCGAAAAAAACAAAAAAAATCCAGATTCTAAAAACTACCCAATCCAACACACATCAATAAAAAACCAGAAACGAGAACAAGTTTCTCAAGTCAAAGCAAAACCAAAAACCAAATTCATTCCCCAGTGGAGTCGCCAATTTTTTGGTCGGATAAATCGATCTTGCGGACAAGACCGATCTCTCTAGTATCAGAAGATAGTCTAGCAACAAGCAGACAAACAAATCTATCTTTCTCTAAACATATGCGATTTATAAATAAAAACTATAGAGGTGTTAAGACCCTTCCTTAAGTCCAACACTAGTTTGTAGCAGCCATCCTTTAACTGTTCGAAAGAGTTTCCTTTTGAGAACCTGCAATCACAAACAAGAAAACATCAAATAACACCTGCATAGCTAATATCATAAATCATGTCTATTATGGTGATCAAAGAATCCATAAAATAAACCATACATCAACAGCTTATTGAGAAAAACAAACTTATTTGTATTAACTTTGAAGTAGAAGAACCTTACAACCTTTTCAGCTTTGATGTTGAACAAGTTCTTCCTGGGGTCTGAAACAAGAATTTCCTTTACTTTGACAAGCCTTGTACTTCTCCAAATGAGATCTTAGAGATATGTAATCTCTCCTCATAAAAACTCAACTACGAAGACTAAGTTCCAACAACATTTCATCTCAAAAATATTCAGCTTTCAACCTCCCAAGTAACCAGCCCTTTGCTTCATTTTATAGTGCAGAGGAAGGGGGTTACAGGTCCACCTATGAAGGGATAGAGTCCTCCTTCAAAGGGATAAGCTCCTCACATCAAGGGGTTAGCTCCTTAAAGTATGGGATGCATGAATCTTAAGGGAGCAAACTTTCCACCTCAAGGTTCCTTCCAGAAGCTTCTAGAAATGACTGAAAGTGAGTTTTTTTAGAATATACTCGCGCCTTTTAACTTTTACAGGGGTCCGCACCCATAACACAGAGACAAAGCGGTCAGGTGAGCAGGAGACATGACCATTAGGTGCGGGACTGCAGGTAATGCAAAGAGAAAGTGCGAAACCAGAGTTTTAAAGACTTTTGAGGGCTTTCTCTTATTTCCAGGGCTTGATATGAGGAACTGAGGCTTAAGACTTCCAAAGGAGGAAAGTGTTAGTGGTAATGGACTCACACAGATTGCAGAATGTCAAGGTGACAATTTTTTGTGTAACAGTTATGGAGGAATCAACACCACAAAAGGGATTTATGGGCTAAGAACCTAAGATGTGGGCTTTGCACCCAAGATTGTGGGTGTGAAACTATGCATGTATTTAGACACTTCGCACTTGGAGATAATAGATCACCCTTAGAGGAGAAAGGGGCTACTTGAAGTACCAAGAGACACCTTGTGGATTGAGAGGAAATATTTTTTATATGTTTCAAATGGGCAGTTCAAGTTGGCCTTACTTGAAGAGACCCCTCTTGAAAGAGATAGAAAATACCCAAGGATGCATATAAATAGAGAAGAATTGAAGGCTTATTTCCAAAATCCAAAGTTTAATACATCAAAGGAACATATATCTGATTTATATGCAGATGCAAAGAGTCATAGCGAAGTAGAGGAGAAGCCCTAGTTTGGTGCATTTTACTTGTGACATTTAGGCTAGGTTTGGTAGGATCTAGTAGCAAAAGTAGAGGTGTTTTCTAGGTAGATCTTGTGCACACTTAGGAGTATTTATTCTTTTGTTTCGACCAAATATTCTCTGTGGAACTTTAGGTGGTAATTTTTTGTCTTGGGGAGGGTCGAGAGGCATAGGAAGAGTCTAAAATCTAGGATGCATCCTCAAATATACCAACACAGGAGATAAGGATTCAATCTGTAGGAGAACGAAGGTATTAAAGTGTTTTTGTAGCAGACAATAGGGTTGACATGTGCCTAAACTTAGGACAACAGGAGCATATAAACAAGGTATTTTGGTCTCCTTTTGTTGATGTTTTTCTACTGGATGAGCATCCTAGTTAGGAAAAATTTGAAGGGTATCTTAAGGACTATTGGAGGGACTTAGGGAAGAAAGTAGGTGTTCTTGTGTGCCCTAAGTGTAGATCTGAGGAAATTAGGTCTTCTATAAGTGGCAGTGGTTTGCAGGTCAGGGGTTGGCTCTTTGATGGGAAACATAAGGAAACCAACTGGACCAATTATCGAGCCCAAATTTGCTAAAGAGAAGGACATATTGTAGTGGTAGAGGGAAACACTCCATGTCCTAATTTTGTCTTCGTTGGAGTAGGACATGAAGGCAATAGTGGGAGTAAGTCCTTAAGTGTTGAGGAGAAATGATGGGAAGTCTAGGAGTTGTAAACAACTCACAAGAAGACCCTATGTGTTAATTTGTTGTTGGAGTAATGATCAACTAAAGGATACATTGATGAGCTGTGCTTAGTGACATAAAGGAGCAATATTTATTTACAGAGGTAGATTGGTGTTGCTGCAAAGTGGGAGCATACAGACCAACAATTGCGTTCAGGGTACATGGACCAAAAGGAGTTGAGGCTGACTATATCAACGAGTAGGTCAGTTGGTATCTTGTTTAGGGTAGATTGGTTGTCGAAGGATTGAAACAAAACCCTAGTTTATATTCTTGTATCAATTATTATATGAGGGCCATGATCCATGGTATGAGATCCCTAGACAATTGTATTATAGTTTGCTAATATAATGAAGTTGGGTTGTTTAAAATTTGTAAAAAAGGATTGTCTATTTTTGCACTAGATTATTTACTTTTGTATTTATTCCACTGTATAAAGTAGATTGTTGTGGAATTTGGATTGGTAGTATTAGAGATTGTAAGATCCTAACCTAGTTTCTCTAGTGTTGTGGAAAAACAACATTTTCAATTTTAAAGGCTAACCAATCCTTTTCCCATTACCTTAGTTGATGTATCATTTCCTAGAATAACATTGTCACCCTTGACTCTTTTTAGGGAGAGGAATATGCTTTTATCTCTTGTCATATGATGAAAGCCTCCTTTGTCTATATACCATTGATAATATGATTCTTGAGCACACAATACTAGATTGCAATTCTACTTTATTTTTTCTTTCTTTTTCCATATCTCCCTTTATAAATTACATGAGGAGAGCCTTATTGAGGGATTCATTATTTTACCTTCACTTTGATTGGACTTATCAAAGCAACCAAATCTCAGTTGATTCATTGTTGTAATTACCATGCTTCATTTATTTTCATTTTTCTTATCCCATTCTCAATATTTTGTTGGCTTCCTTGAATTTGAGCACAAAGAGCAAATTCATACTCTTATTCTTCTTTATGCCTCTTTTTTTTTCAATGTCCAAGTTTCTTCTTTTGTTTTCTCATTCTAAGAGGGAGATATGATCTTTCCATATTTAGACTTAGTTGTTTGTGCCCATAATTGCTACATATGTTATATTCAACAAGATCTAAGAAAGGGAAAAGGAGTTGTGATGCCTAACAACATGCATTGCATAACCTCTTTTACTGCTTTCATATCCATTCCTTGATATCCTATATGCTCTCTTGTTGCTATTACTCAATATATTTCAATTTCTTGCACAATATATACAATATATTTCCTTGTGTCCAATATTATTACAATAAAATTAATATACACTGAAAAATATTTGATACTTGGGAGTACTTTTCCTTTGAGAAGGGAAGCTTTTCAATTTTCAATGACTTTGTCCTTGAGGAGGATAAGCCCTATGTTGATTTTTCACTTGTTCTCTATGACAATTAGAATTGTTGTTATGATCTTTCCTTTGATGTTGTTGACATATAATTCTATCATTTTCCTTATTTTTTTTTTTATTACTGCCCCTTATGGCTATGATAAAGATGTTTCTGATTTCCTTTGGTTGCATCATTGTTAGGTCCTTTGACTACTTCAACATGGTTGTTTGATTCTTTTACTTTATGTTTCTTAGTGCTTTGTTCTCATTCATTGCCCAGACTGATCTTGATGAGAGATCTTTGATTGCAGAGAATACCAATTTAGAATTTTGGTACCCTTCTGATATTGATTTAGTTGATCATTAGATTTTTCTAGATCATTTCTCAGTCAAACAATATCAACTTCTAGTTTCTCACAATGAACTTCTCATTCATTCAACTAGTTTCTCATCACTTCATTCATTCTTTTGACTTCTTCCTACCGAGTCTTCAAAATAATAATATTTTTCTTTAATTATTCAAAACCTTGATCCTTCTTCTCATAATCCTGCAACAATTCCTTCTCTCTTTGGTTTATTGTTGTAATCTTTTCAATCTCCTTTAGAGCAGAGATAAGTTTTCTTCTAAAAGATATCTCTTCATCAAGATATTATTTTTTCTTTGAATTCAATGTCTCTTCCATAGACATGAATACAATCACTCCACCACTACCAGAGGTACATCTATTATTTTCTTCAGATGAACAATCATCTTCTAATGAGTCAAGACTTGTTATATTTTTCTCATGGGATACTCTCTCAACTTCAAGTTCTCTTTTATCACTATCATTTCTAAACTTTGCATTTGAACAATTAAAAGCAAGTGACTTGTTTCCTTACAATTACAATAGAACAAGATCTTACCTGTAGATTTCATCTACTTAGCATCTTCTTCACCTCCAGCTTCATCCTTTGAACACACATTGTTCTTGTTATGATCAGAAACTTGATCATTTATGACAAGGGAGTGTTTTTCATGATTTGATTCATTACTTAAGAAACAATAGTCTTCAATCCTCATTGGTTCCTTTTGATTTCCTTATTCATATATACAATGTAGCTTATCTAGATTTTCATTTGTAATCTTACAATGTCTCACTTTATTAGAGTCTAAACTTGATAGTTCACTCAAAATAACCTTCTTTTCTTTGATATTATGTTTATTTTTCTTTCCACCTTCTACAACCAACCATACATCCAAGTCAAAAACCATATGATAAACCTCCATTCTTATATTCAGTGTTACCTAATTTGATCCATTCAATAATGGTACTCCATCTGAGGTAAGCAAATCTTGGTTTGCCATGGTCCCTGAAATCAACATTTTGGTGGTTAAATTATTCCTGAAAGAGCCCGCTTTGGTAACAATGGTTGGAAACAAGGATAATACTGAGAAAGGGAGTGAATCAATATTATGGCTAATTTTAACAATTATTAGCAATATCCAATCATTCAATAATTAATCATGTATTCAACAAATCAATCACATAGCAACACCAAAAATCAAACATACACACATGAGACACAAATATTTATGTGGAAAACCATAAAGGGAGAAAACCATAAAATTTATGTTTGAATATTGTTGTAGGATACGACCTACTATTACATCATATTTTTTGGCTCCAACCAAAAGGAGACACCCATCCCCTGAATTTACAAGAACCCACTTGAAGGAAGCACCAAATCATTGATATTTACAAGCTCCAACCTGAAGGAAGTGCCAACTCCTTGATATTTACAGGTTCTAACTTGAAGGAAGCACCAAATTCCAATTATTTTACAGGAACCAACCTAAAGGAAGATCCAAATCCTTGATTTGTAGGAGGCTCCAACCCCAAATTATTTTATAGGAACCAAACTAAAGGAAGCACTGACTCCTTGATGTTCAGGAACCAACCTAAATGAGGCACCCACTCCCTGATGTTCAGGCACCAATCTGTTGAACCTTACAAAACCATATTTCATAAAATTTTCAAACTCAAATCCACAGGTGTTCTTTATACAACTTTGTTTTGTACAACAACCTTGTTCCACGATTCAATTCATGTTCCAAGTCCTTTGCTCAGTTTCACATACATTCTTTGACAATATTCGACAATTACATGTCTCCAATAAACTTCATTTCATTCCTTTACTTTATTCTTTCATTCCATAGAATACCACAAACAATTATTTTCATAAACTTCACAAATGATTGAAGATTTCTCACACATATACCAATCTCCAAGGTTTATTTATACTCTATTAGATTGATAAAATATATTTTGACTGATGATCAACCTATATTATTTTAATTTTCTTTGCTAGAAATCCAGTCAAAATGACCCGCATATAATTTGAATCAATGCCTCCTTTTCTCCTTGGGACTTAAATTAACCAATATGACCAACTGGCAACATCACAAACTTAACAACACTTTCATTATATTAAAAAATCCATCTCTTTTAGCACTAGCTAGCACTATTGTGTGGGTTGACCCCTGGATGCTCAAATACTTTTTTACATGGAACCCCAACTTCAAAACTTTGACCACGCGTCCTTTATTGCATTGTTGTGGGTTTTCTGATCAACTGTCACCGACTTTCCTATCGTGGTCCTCGGGTCCCAAAGGAAGCTCATTTAACCAACATCGCAAGCCATCTAGGGTTGTGAGGTTGAGGATTAAGGATAATCCCTAATTAGGTTAGCTCAATCCTTCATTAAAAAAATCAGTGGGTAATTCAATAGTGCACCAACGAATCTTGACATGTCACGTGTACCTGATACATGATGTCCACGTCATGAGTATGTAGATAACCATGTCCTCCTCATCCCCAGGCCATTTTGGTAATCGAACTTCACATACATTTGTGGCCAATAGGCCAATGGGCTTTAGCCCGTAAGAACTTAACACTAATCCCTCGTGACATCGAGCATTAAGTATTGCTCACTGCTTGTCATTGGAAGGCATTTTCTATTGCATGGTTGTTGGGTGGTGGTTGATGGCCAGGACCCTCATTTGACAATGCAACACTTCAAGGTCTTCTATCTAATTCTTAACGCTTACTTCTCTCTCACCTATTTCCATTCATAATGCTTGTTGCCATGATCGTTAGGTGGTGGGCAGTGGTCGATGACTCAACCTTCGTAAAACTATGAAAAATCATTAAAATAATTAATGTTGAGAACCTTTGCAAAATCGATCCTTGACATAGTTCTTGAGGTTCTGCCACATCACTTGCTACGTCACAATCTACTGTGTGTCAATCCAATCAACCAATTAGAGCATGCTAGCCATTCTCTTCTAACCCATACCTTCCACTGTACTGACATGTGTCACTTTCCAATTGTTCATTCAGTCATCCAAAAACACCAAATTCACTTGCTATGTGTTGCGCTCACATGCTACCATATCATCATCTCTGTCACTTATCGTACCACCTAACATTTACATGGAGATGTCACTTGTCTTTCCACGTGTGTCTGCCACCTCTCGCTGCTCATTACAATGATGAGTGCATTTTAGTCTTCATTGGTGAGTTGGTAAACACCTTGGTGCTTAGGTTGAGATTCTTGTAAACAGGGGCTATGACTAGGGAATTTGGCGCCCTACCACTTTCTGCCTCACTGTTGTTTGTGCTAAATTGACAAGACCTAATGATTCATCAAGTGCCTAAGTGATTTAGCCTAGCTCCATGTGATTAGGGGCTGGGACCGACGACTTATCACCCTACCACCTGTCACCCGTCACTGTTGCTCCTGATTTTTGTTCTATAGTTTGGCACCAATCATTTGAGAAAGGACCCATGTTGGAACCATAAGCCTTAGAACCCCGCTGAAATTACCAAACTTCAACCTTACTTTTCTATTCATTAATTTGGAGTTAGATCAAGTACCATATACCATTGGAAAAGTCTCTGATAGGACTATCCAACTAAGCACTTAATTTCCTCATTGAAGCTAAGGAGCTAAAGTGGAAATTCCTTCAAATATTTTGCCTTCATCCTTGACATCAAGCTAGATAGTAACACTTATTGACACAATAATGATAACACACTTACCAAGCTCCCCCTGAACTTGACACAACTAATTGCAACTGCCAATATGCTCAACAATCTCACTTCAACAAGCTCCCTAAGTTTGATATCAATGAGAACACTTTGCTAATGGTCCATTTTGTGTTTTTTAAGCTAATGGTTAGTATCAACACATTGTAATCAAATTTCTATTAAGGGATTAGGTTTGTAATCTATTATGGGTTAAATAAGAGGATCATATTGTGAATGATGAAGTTAGTATGATGAAGAGAGTGGTGCTACTCTAAGTTATGTTGGTTTTCCCAATTAAGGGTTTTATAGGGAAATCTTTGTGTACTATGTATGCCATTACTATTCTTTCTATTTTTCTTAAGAAACTATATGTATTGCTTCACTTGCAGAGGTTTGAACTTATAAGCATCTCCCCTAATCAAACAACCAACTCCCCCATTGTGTGCATGCAATGAATTTTCCATCACGCTTATTAAAGAAACAACCTCCTAGGTAAGGGCACCATACTATCATTCTAACTAAGGTTAAGCATCCACCCAACTTAGTTATCCATGAACTCACTCATAGCAAGGTGAATATTCTCTTAGAGTATCCAAAAAATCTAACAATATACCCTGAATACAAAATTTATTATAATTAAAATGGTCTTGGTATTAGTTGCATAGTTTCGTATGAGCATCCATTAAATGGGAATAAAAAGTGCATTACCCAAAGGTTACCTCAAAGAGGAATTTTACGTTAACTAATTTTAAGAATATATATAGAAAGACAAATAATCTCATTTGCTAGTTGGAGAAATCATTGCCCAGACGAAAATTCCCAATGCTGAATATATAATATATGTAAATGGTTTCCAACATAGTCCTCTTGATCCAAATTAGTAAAGACATTGTGATTTATTTTTCTTATGTTAATGATCTTACCATCGTAATTAGTTCAAGTGTTATTAATGATGTAAAATGAAATTTGATATAAGCATTCAAGATGACAGATCTTGGACTCCATTATTGTGTGAAATTGGAAGTGAGGTGAGAGAAGGGCCAAATATCCATCTTAGAGATGAAATGTGCGATAAAGTTAATATATAAGTTCAAAATATCATATTGAAAACTAGATGCAAAAACCCTTTAAGATAAGCTTAAAATGACATGTTGCAAGCGAGATGTAAAATCCCCTTGAGACAAGCCTACATATTTGAACTAATGTAGGTCCAAGGAAGGTGGATAAAATTCTTTGCAAGTCACTAGTTGGGACCCTACCCTATTTGAATTTCATGAACCTAATATAAATTTTGCAAATAGTCCAATTTCTATGTTTATGGTCTCACAAAGAATCATTCACTAGAAAGTTTCCAAAAAGTTTTTTGAAGTATATCAAAGTAATGCTGGACGTTGGCATTGCTTTCACCAAAAATGATAAGCTCAGCGTAGTGACATTCATATATAATAATAAGGTAGTATTAACCCAATTGTAAAAATCAACTTTTTGACGTATTCAAGCTTGAACTACATTTCTTGGATTGATAAAAATAAACAACTCTTCTATTGAAGTGGAGTAGAAGGCAACAATAGGACTACATTTGAGGTTATGTAGCTTAAAAATATTTTGAAGATGTTCGTTTTCAATGGTAATAAGAAACTTAATTATTCCATGACAACTATAGTGTACTTAAGATGGTGAAAATGACCTATTTTCCATTGTAAGATGAAGCATATCGAAATGCATCACTACTTCATTCAAGATGAAGTGTAGAAAATCGTTGAAACCTTGCAACTGCTAATGAGAGTAAATTGATCACAAAAGACACAATATTTCTCTACCAAAAAATTGCGGAAATAAAACAATTAATAGAAACACAATCACACATAGAACACAATAATTTATCTAGGGAAACCAACTGGGAAAATCCCCTCTTGCTTGTATTAAATCAATTGACCAATCTAATCTATTACATTGAATCTACTTCAAGCCTGAAGCTCCCTGTAATACTGATCAAATCTCTACAAGACTTGCCCAACACTTAGGAAAATAAGGCTTGCTAAGAGCTCCTATATCCTAGCGCAACTCTGCCCCCAAAAAATAGAAATTTCTCCTATTTCCTTGCATATTTCCCAAGAGAAATTCACCTGCTCAATTACAAGCATGTACGTAAAACCTGTTGTATAATAATGAATTACAGTTGTGCCTTCATCCATTCTCAATATGCGATTTGAATTGCATGACCTACTAGGGCTAATTTTATTAGTTGCAACTAGTTAATTGAGAGTAAGTTGAGTTAACATAAAGTCAACTACTCAACAAAACTCAAAACTATCTCTATTTTAGAACTAGATATTAATTAACTGACACACACTAGAGTTAACTCCACTAGATAGCTAATTTTAGCTATCAACTAGCCCACAACTCACTGAAATCCATCTAACTCGAATTAATTGACAATAACTCAGTATTAGGACACATCACACATGTTAACGGACAATTAACTCAAGCATATATGAGATTGAATTCAAATTTGCATCTTTGACTAGGGCACAAGTCAAAGAAGACATTCCTTGCTACATTTTCAACACTCCCTCTTAGCAAGGATGGGATTTTGAAAAACCCCAATCCCGCCTCTATGGAACTCAACTTGCCCCTTGATAGGGCCTTGGTCAAGATGTTTGCATCTTGCTGCTCTATAGGAAGGTACCGTAGCATAAAAATCCTCCTATACACACAGTATCTAATATGATGGTACTTGATGTCTATATTCTTGGACCTATCATGAAACACTAGATGCTTAGAGAGTTTTATGCAACTTTGATTGTCACAGTGTATCAATGTAGGCTCCATCCCCTGACTGAAGAGTCCTACCAGGATCTTCCTCATCCAAATGGCCTCAAATGTTTCCTGACTAGCAGCCATATACTCGAGCTTTGCTGAACTGATCTCTACTTCTTGTTGTACTAAGAAACTACAACTGACCCAATACTAAAAATTGCTCCTAAAGTGCTCTTTCTATCTATGGGATTCCCTGCCCAATCTGCATCTGTGAAGGATGGAAAAGCCTTGAATCCTCACTACACATTAGATATATTTCGAGGTCTAAAATGAACCTCCTAAGGAATATATAAAATAAAAGTGAAAATAATAAAATAATGATTAGATTACATCATCAAATTTTAGAGTGAAAAAATTAAAAAACTACTTTTTCAACTCGTATTTTCAACTATCTCCCTACGATTTTACTCAAATTTCGAGCGAGAGCACTTGTTGAATGAACTTTTAATTCCCCATATAATGAGTACCCATGTTGCATACTTTGATGGACCTTGCTACACGAAAAATGAGAAATACATGAAAATGCGTGATTGCAGTCACATTTTTCATGTAGTAGGGTCCATCAAAAGTATGCAACATGGGTACTCCTTGGATGAGGAATCAAATTAGGCATCCAATAAGTGCTCCTGCTCAAAATTTGAGTAATATTGTAGGAAGATAAGTTGAAAATACAAGTTGAAAAATTAGTTTTCTTATTTTTTTTACTTTTTAACTCCAAAATTGGTGAACCATCCCCGATGGTTAACATTATCATCTTGAATCCTATTGGTTCTTACAAATTTGATTTTGGTTGTACATTTTGTTTTGAGACCCATTTTAGACCTCACAATTTCTCTAATCTCAGTGTGTCTCTACCACAATCCAAAGTCTAATGTGCCTCTAAGGTATCTCAAAACATGTTTTGCTACTTTCCAATGGACCTTGGAATGATCCACCATTAGCTGACTCAACTAATTCACTGCAAAACAAATATCAAGCCTTGTGTTCACCAAATACATCAAGGACCCAATCAACTGCCTGTAGATTGTACCATCTACTGCATTTGCAGTGGATGAATCCTCCCTTCAGTTAGTACCTAAAGGAGTATCCATGGGTTTGTAATCCTGCACGTAGAATCTCTAAAGTATCTCAAAGGCGTACTTCCCATGACCAACAAATATATCTCCATCACCCTGCCAAACCTCCAATCTAAGGAAATAGTGCATCGACCCCATATCCTTCATCTCAAATTCTCTTGCAAGGTCCTCATTGCAATCCTATATCAATTGTCATCTCCTATCATAATCAAATCATACACATAGAGAACTAAGATGAGCAAACAACTATCTACCATAATGTAGTATAGGTTGGCATATGCCTCACTCTTAGTGAAGCCCAATCCTCTAAGATAAGAATCTATGCGAGTGTACCATGCTCTAGGTGCATGCTTGAGCCCATTAAGAGATCTCTTCAACCTACACATATGTTTTTGTTGAAGGTCTCAAACCCCTCAGGCTGCCTAATTAGATCTCTTCCTCAACCACTCCATTGAGGAAAGTTGTCTTGGCATCCATCTGGTGGATCTTCCACCCCATCTGCGTTGCCAATGCAAGTATGGTCCTGGTAGATGAGCACCTTGCCACTGGGACGAAGGTCTCCTCATAATCAATCCCCTCAATTTGTGAGAAGTCCTTGGTCACAAACCTGGCCTTGTACTTCTCCACACTACTATGTGTTACATGCTTCACCTTATACAACAACCTGAAGACAATAATTGATTTTCCCTCAGGTCTAGGCACAACCTCCCAAGCATCATTCTTCAATGATGGAGTCATACTCCTCCACCATGGCATCCAACCAAACCTGTTGGGAAGCTACCTCTTCAAAAGAAGATGGCTTAGAATTTATTAGTTTTGTCATCAGTACCATATATCCAGTGTATCTATCTCATTATTTGTTTTGTCTGTGTAAGGAACTAGGAGGTCCAACCTAGTCCCGAGCTTCCTGCACCAATCTGTCAAACAACTTGGTCCTCTTCCTCGCTTCTCTGGGAGTCACTGTGTGAATGGGTGCCTCCACTTGGTCTACTCTCTGCTCCTCCCCATGTGGTGGCTCTGCATAATCCTCCTGGAATGCCCTCTTGCCCTTAGGTGATGGGTGACTTTGTGAATCTGACTGAGGCTCCTCCTTTGGAGCTAGAAGCTCATCTTTTGGTGACATGCTCAACTCTCGTTATAGAGAACTCCTCGTGGATTTCTCCTCATCAAATCTCACATCCCTTCTCAAAACAATCTTTTTGAGAGAGGTAATGTACACCTTGTAAACATGAGTTTTCTCAATATAGCCCACAAAGATCCCCCTCTCTGCAGTGGACTCTAACTTCTTCCTGCCATATTTGGACACATGGAAATACACCATGGACCCAAAAATGTGAAAGTGGGAGACATCTGGCTTCCTACCAGAGAAAGCCTTGTCAGGTGTAATCATCCCAATAACTCTGTGAGGACTCATATTCTGCAAGTACACAATTGTGTTGCATGCCTTTGCCCACAAGGATAAGGGCAACCCCTGGTCATGCAACATGGATCTAGTAGCCCCAACAATACTCATATTATCCCTCTTTACAACCCCATTTTGTTGAGGGTTATGAGGTTCAATCAACTCTCTCTTAATGCCTTCCTTGGCACACAAATCTCTGAAGGCATTAGAGACACACTCTCCTCCATTATCACTCCTCAGGAACTTGCTTTTCTTCCTTGTCTCATTCTCCATTGAGGCCTTGAATTCCACAAACTTGGAATAGACCTCATCTTTCTTCTTCATGAAATAAACCCAACATTTGCAAGAAAAATCATCAATGATTATCACATAATACCTGTGTTTGAAAAGTGAAATTGTGGATATTGGGCCACAAACATCTGAATGTACTCTCTCCAGAATAGCTCCAGCGCTGCTATCTCAGCTCTGAAAGGAATATTTTGAGTACTTTCCAAGAGTGCACCCCTTGCACACATCATACTGATCAAGGGTGCACTGTCGTAGCCCAGTGGTAATATGTTGAAGTATCTTTAATGCTCCATGATGTAGGTGTCTCATGCGCCTGTGTTAGAGGTCTCCAACATCTCAGCCCTAAACATGCTTTTACTTGCTTCTCAAGGTTGCACATGCATTAACCTCCAATTGATAGAGGTTCTTGATCCTGACACTAATCTATTTGGCCTATCTTGAAGCAGAATGCTTGAGGTAGGCCTTCCCTTTGTTGAAACTACATTGTACCCTTTGTCTTCAATGATTGCTACTGAGACAATGTTTTTCTTCAATCTTGGTGTTATCACTTAGGGAAAGGCCTGGCTATAGGGAAAAAACCCTAAGGTAATCCCAAAACCTCTTTTAGGTTGAAAGCCGACCCTTGAACCCGGAGAGGGATCTCTCCATAAAACTCAACTACTCTATGGTCAATGTAGTAGAAGGTTTCACAATTAAGTTTGGTGGCCAGATTTAGATCTTAAGATGAGATATGTTAGGTAGTTTTCAAAATGTACCATTGGGCATGGAGTCCAGTTCTTAAATAAATGAGATTACATATCCAATGAACAAGTTGTACAAAGCATGAAAGCAACAAGTCCTTTCACTGTTTGATAAATTGGGAGGAAAAGGGACTGGAAGGAAACAAAGTTTATAAATGACTGGAGCAACAAATATTAATAACTGATAAATACAAGAAAGGAGCATAAGTGAAATCCAATCTTAGATATTGACATTTTCAGACATGAAAGGAAGTTTGCATAACAAATAAGTACTGATAGGGAAATGCAACACATGAGTTTCCTACAAACTGCTCATTAAAAATGTAAAATATTCAAGATTGCTCAAATATATTGGACTGCAAATAAGTTTTTCAATTAATTTCCAACCCTTCTTTATTGTTCATAAACTATTATATAAGACTTACATAACTATTTGCACAATAGTAGTCACCATATTAATTACAATAATCTGAGATATCTAAAATATCTTTCAAGGTCATGCATACAAAATACAAAACTTAAATATATTTTGTTTTTCCTAGAATAGTTACAGGAAAATATGTTGATGTTTAGGTATGGCAAAATATCTTGTTAAAATGTTTCCCTTGGAAATAGATCAGGGCCCTAAATGGTAGCTCAACATCCTAGCTGGAAAAACAGGCCCCTCTGCAAATCAAGCCCAAAACTCCTCCAAAACTGCTTTTCTGTTCATCCTGCTTTTCTTCAAACGCCTTGGAAAAAACGTTGATACTATGGATGTCAGCTTCATAGTTTTTTGCTTGCATCTTTCACTGACAAGCTGACTGTTAACATTTTTGTTTTTGCTTGATTTCAAAATTGCTGACAACGAGAAGGTCAACATTTCCACCCATTTGAATATTGTTAACAGATATGTCAACACTCCTTGTTTTCTCCAAAATTGCTAACAGACAAACTTTGGGCCTTTATCCCTGTATTGCTTTTCCATCAACCAACACACAGTTTTCACCCTAAAACAATTGACAATGGCTTTGTCAGCTTGATAAAAAATGCTGACAATAGGAACGTCAGCTTGATAAAAAATGTTGACAACAGGAACGTCAGCTCTCCCGACTATTACGCTGCATGAAAAAGCTATAAGGTTGACTGTTAGTGATAAAGTGAAAACTTTGTTTCATAAGATATGTATGCAAAAAATCTAAGTTTAATACCCAAGCATTTTAGTTGAGAGCACTAGAAGATTTGAGCAGTACAACTACCTTCTCCAATCTTTATTTTTTAATTTGTCATGTCTCCATGGGTCCCTTTTTCACAGTTTCTCTGCTTCGACTCTTCTTAGAACCTGTAGCCTTCTTCTTCCTATTAATAATGAGGTCCTTCAGTGGCATGTTATCAATGTCGATCACCTCTTTAGCCAACTTCGGGTTATTTCTGAGTTTGATCTTGTATCTTAACTGGTTAGTTGGCCTAGAATGTCTATTGCCACCCTTGAATACCTTAGGTAGTGTTTCTTCCTCTTTGTTTTCCACCATTGGTTCTTTTCCCTTAGGGTCCTCTGTTTTGACTGTGTCTGCAGAGGAAGTTCTGGAGGGTGGAGTTGTAGCATGGGAAGAGCCAACATCAACTAGTGGTTTCACAGGGGGTGCAGGGTATGTTTTATGAAACTGGGCACTTTTCTCTGGTAAACTTTAGGGATCTATGGACCAGATGAGGTAGATGGAACTCCTATGTTTTCTTGGCTGGGAGGGGGCTCAATAGGAGCTTGAATTTTTGCTTTCTTCCCCTTTTTGGCAGTCTGATTTGCCTCTTCTTCTCTTAATGGGTTGAGGTTGAAAAAATCCCTAGAAAATGAAATGACTCCAAGTCCTTCCTACCTTGGCTAGCTAGTTCTCTATTATCAATTTTTTAGGGCTTTGTGGTATATAAAATGAGAATATGGATTAGTGCGAGCCTTGAACCTGCCTGCCATATATTTAAGGCTATATAATAGATAAAAACATGGATTGATCCTAATCTGACCAACAAGATGAGCAAGAAAGTAAAAATGGTAGAGGTTACTCGATTAAATTGGCATTCACATGTAAAATATTGCTGACATAGGCATAGATGGACGCGCCATTGATCCTACAACCACTCCTTTCGAACTCTAGCCCTCATTTTTTCCTCTAAATTCTTCTTTGAAGAAGAAAATAACATTGCTCCTTGCCAAAATGTGACTGTGAAAAATATTCTCACTATCACAAGTAAGGCTGGCGCCTCAGCAATGGTTTTCTTTGTAACTGCAAATGACAAGCCTCCCACCTCCACACGGTTCCCATCGAACCCCTGCACAAAATACCAAGCCACAAGATCGTGATAATCAGTATAGCGGTGGAAGAATTAGCTCCAACCTGCCTGTTGAAACAACCGAAGAATTTTGGGGTAAATGTCCAACAAATCTGGCGCCTTGGGCTCAGACTGGTTCATCTTATCTCCTCTTCCCATTTCACTGTGTGGTCTTCCTGGGATTCAATCCTGAAAACCTGTGATCAGAACAGTTCCCAATGCCAAGTGTAAAGGATCCTGAATTAACACCAACAAACTGCTTATGGGACACGCTGAGGTAACTTAACATATGATTGAGGTAAAACAGGTGGCGAGTGAAATAATCACATCATTTCAGGTTATGATTACGAATAAAATTCATATCATATGATAAAATCGTGTTAAATGACATTTCACTGATTATAGTGGATGAAAAATGATTTAACATGTACCTTTACCCTCTCAAATTAGATGGAGACACGTTTAATAAAAAACGTTGACGCTGACATGGTCAACCAGTCATCATTTTTTGAATTTGAAAATTGATTTTGGCACTGACAGTTGGCTTGTCAGCGAAAATGAAAAATGTTGCTACCCTCATTGTTAGTGAATTCCTTGCAAGACCATATTGGATTGCCAAAAATGTCGATAGCCCTGCTATCAGATATTTTCCCTGTTTATTACAATTTAAATGTTGACACTGCAACTGTCAACATTTAAAAAATAAATAAATTAAAAAATGAAGTTTATTGTGATAACACTTGGGACACACATCGCATTATTGAGATGGAGAAGGGAACCAAACTCCCTCTTAAATCTTACTATACCAATTCCTTTGTCATGTATTTTCGATCATCTCCAAGCTTGATATGGAATTGCATGCCTTTCTCCTCCAAATTGTTGAAGAATTCTTTATTCCTTGTCATGTGGAATGAAGCCCCTGAGTCAATGTACCACACATTACCTCGAACTGAGTTTTTCATGCAAGCCATTAAAGAGAAATCCAATTCGAATTGAGTTTGTCATGCAAGCTATTAAAGAGAAACCCAATTCGAACTGAGAAGAGTGCTTCTCCTTCTGTTGTTGCTGCAACATGCTTGTTGGATTTCTTGTTTGGACATTTTGTAGCACAGTGTCCAAATTTATGGCAATGAAATTAATTTATCTTGCTAAGATACTTGTTTTTCTTGCCTCCATTCTGACTAGATTTGGCCATGCCTTAGGCCCTCTTTCCCTTGGATTTCTTCCCTTTTCCAGCTAAAGCAAAGTTATCCTCGCCATCAGTTCTAGATGAGACTCCATCCCTTGTGTTCCTCCTTATCTCTTCCTACACAAGATCTGACCACAGTCTCTACCAATCCGTGAGCTTATCTATGCCATTCACAACATCCTAGAAACTCTACCAGGATTTGGGAAGCCCAAGAAGAGAAAGACTCACAAGATATGCTAGTGGTGATGTCTCTCCAACACCACCAAGTTCATCCCTCGAGAAAACCTGGATAGATATGCAACAATGGTCTCATTCTTGCACATTCAAATGTTTATCAATTTGTCCTTTAAAGCAAGTTTTCTAACATCACTACTGCTTTCGAATATATCAATAAGGGCCTTCCACATCTGGAATGTTGTCTCCTTCCCATGCAAATTTGGAACAATATGGTCTCTAACTCATTCTAGGATCATCCTCCTAGCTTTGGTAGTGTTTTTCCTTCATTGAGTCAGTTGTTGTGCATTTGATGTAGGAGGTTTAGGAATATCAATCTTGATGTATGTCAAAACCCCATTATCATCTAACACATCCTCCATTTTTTCCTTCCGTGCTAGGGAATGCTATGTCCTCAAACCATAGAAAGACATGATTCCTGCACTTGTAGAATTATTGCACTAATTAATCTTCTCTTCAATGCGCTTTGAATTTGATCAAGGAACTCAATTTCTAACTTGTTTCTTGCTCTAATACCATGTAGAAAATCCTTGAAACCTTGCAACTGTTAACGAGAGCAAACTGATCACAAAAGACACAAGATCTCTCTACCAAAAACTTGCAGAAAGAAAATAATGAATAAAAACATAAGCACACATAGAAGACTAATTTATTTGGGGAACTTAAATGGGAAAAAACCCTCTTGCTTGTATTAAATCAACTGAGAAATATGATCTATTACATAGAACCTGCTTCAAGCCTGAAGCTCCCTGCAACACTGATCAATGCTCTACAAGACTTGCCCAACACTTAGGCAAAGAAGACTTGCTAGGAGCTCTTATTTCCTAGCGCAAATTTGTTCCTAAAAAATAGGAATTTCTCCTATTTCCTTGTTCAATTCCCAAGGTAAATTCGCTTGCTCAATTCTCAAGCATGTACAAAAAACTTGTTGTACAATAATGAATTACAATTGTGCCTTCATCTAATCTCAATAGGCAATTCGAATTGCATGACCTACTAGGGCTAATTTTAGCAGCTGCAACTAGTTAACTTAGAGTAAGTTAAGTTAACAGAAAGTCAACTACTCAACTAAACTTAAAACTATCTATATTGTATAACTAGAGATCAGTTAACTAACATATACTAGAGTTAACTCCACTAGATAGCTAATTTTAGCTATCAACTATTCCACAACTCATTGAAAACCATCTAACTCTAATTAAGTAACAATAACTCAGTGATAAGCCACATCATACATGTTAATTGACAACTAACTCAAGCATCTATGATATGGAAATCGAATTGGCATCTTTGACTAGGGCACAAGTCAAAGAAGCCATTCCTTGCCACATTTTCAACATGAAGTGCATAACAAAGAATTTAAATTGTCTAGTTTTCTAAAACTAGCTAGTACTTTTACAAAGTTATAATTGAAAGAAAAACTTGAAATTCAAGAATATGTTTGGTTTACAAGTTCAATGTATCATAATTAAGGGGTTGTTAGATATATAGTTAAAAGTAATAATTGGATTAGTTAAAAAATTCTACTTGGTTAATTTAATGAGGTTGGCTAAGACATGCTCCCTTACATCTTAAGAGTTACCTTGACATGCCCAAACACATGTATATATTTGACTACATGATTAATACAATCATTGTGTTTATGTAGTTTCTTTATTCTAATTTGATACTATGCAACTTAAACCATCATGGCTTTCTCATCTACAAAACCATAACATAAAGTAACATGCGAAACAAATTCAATAAAGATGATTCATGATCACTTATATCTTCTCCCAATCAAACTTATATTTTTAATCATTGTATTTATAAGATTTATCTATTTACATATCTTCTTAAGATAAAACTTTTATGCTCTTAATCATTGTATATATATAATTTTATATTCTTTTAATTTAATAGTACACAACTACAATAATCATAACCTTTTTATCCACAAAATTATGACAAAAGGCAAGCAATGAAACAAATTAACTAAAACTAATTTAAAATCTTTCTCCAAAATCAAACTTTGATGTTTTGTGGCAATAATTTAATCATAAAAAATTCATATACTTAATACAAAGTTTTAAACACATTAAAATTTATCATTACATTAAATATTTATTTTAAAAGAAAAAATTTAACATGTAATTTGTAAATGAAAAACCAAATTGCTAACATTTCTACTCAAGCATTAAGTAAAACCAAGTTTGTTAACTTTAAAGCCATTTTAAATATTAAAAGACACTATAAAATAAAACCTTTAAAAATAATTGAAAGTTCGTGCATTATGTGTTTACTCACATAGGCTTTATTGAGTCACTCCTAATATACACATGCATTCCTTGCTATTGTAACCTTTTTTTCCTCCTCTTATTATTATGCTACCCATGTATTAATTGGTTGGAAACAATACTTCCCCTCCCCTGAATATGGAGATAATCTTTTTACAAGTACTTTTTTTTGCAAGGATATATGTACTTTTTTGGAAGTATATATTAGCTTTTTAAAATTAATTAATAAAAAATAAAATAAGAATTTTCAACATGAAATCATCTTATAGATAATTTTAATATGTAAATTTTATTAAAACTGCAATCAACAAACACTGCCAAAAAACTTAACTTATCATATAATAAACTTTAATTAATTAATTTAATAAAATGTGAAAAACGACATAATACATTGTAAAGAATCTCCAACTTGATTAGGAATGTATTAAAAAAATCCTATAATATTATAGTGTTTAAACCAACCATATAATTATTGATAATTAAATTGAAATTTGGAAGCTCTATTTTAAAAATAACATATTTATGAGCAAATGAATTATTTGTGATATACATTTATTATCTATACTTAATTATAATCTAATGTTATGACCGTATAAATTATTTGTATAAAAAATTTATAATTTAATAATTATAAACTATATTTATATACTATTTCTAAATAGTTAATAAATTATAAATAAAACATTGTTGCTCTAAACCATTATTTTGTCCCTACTAATTGAACAAAAAAATGTAACCTTTGACATAATGTTAGAAAGAGATAATCATTGAAGTGTAGCACAAACATTCTTCAATTATATATATAAATGAATAATACATACAAATGATAGATACATTTATCAAATGGCACATTAAGGAGACAATCTTTCTCTAGTCTCAAACAATTGAATGAAATAATTCATCAACTTAAATGCAACTTCACATGCCTATCATGTTTCCTTGATAAAACATAATTGCGCTAAATCCTTATTTCATCCCTACTAATTGAAACAAAAAATATAACCTTTATATCACCCTTGATATAATGTGCGAAAGAGATAATCATTGAAGTGTAGCACAAACATCCTTCAATTATATATATATATATATATGAATAAATTATAGATACGAATGATAGATACATTTATCAAATGACATATTTAAGGAGACAATCTTTCTCCAGTCTTAATCAATTAAATGAAATAATTAATCAACTTAAATGCAAATTCACTTGTATATCATGTTTTCTTGATAAAACATAATTGCACTAAACCCTTATTTCATCCCTACTGATTGAAATAAATAATATAATCCTTATACAACCCTTGATATAATATCTAAAAAAGATAATCATTAAAGTGTAGCACAAACATCCTTCAATTATATATATATATATATATATATCAAATGGCACATTAAGGAGACATTATTTCTCCATTCTCAAATCAACTGAATGAAATAATTAATCAACTTAAATGCAAGTTCAATTTCATATCATGTTTTCATTGATAAAACATAATTGCACCAAACTCTTATTTCATCCCTATTAATTGGGAAAAAAATATAAATCTTATATAAACCCTTGATATGAAGTGTAGAAAAAACATCCTTTCAATTATATATATATATAAATGAATAATACATACAAATGATAAATACATTTATCAAATGGCACATTAAATAAACCATCTTTCTTTGGTCTCAATCATTTGAATGAAATAATTAATAAACTTAAATGGAAATTCACTTGTATATCATGTTGTCTTGACATGCAAGGCCATCTTATCGCGTTGAAGCCATATACTTATTAAAAACGAATCCATAATGATCTGCAATTAAAACATAAAATAAAATATATAATTATTTTATCAAACAAAAAAAAATGATGGTTTCAAAGTTACGATTCACATTTTCCTTATATGCATAAATATAAGTAAAATCATTACTAAATACTAATATCCAACCATGCCTATCTTCACATGAAAAAAATCAAATGCAAAAAGATTTATCCTTATTATGAGTAAGAGTAACCAATTACAATGTGTAAAGATGTAAACATTTGGTAAAAATTACATATGAAAATTTCAATTGTCCATAAAGGCCTAAGAGGAAATCATGTCTCAAACACACGTGCTAATAAGAAGAGGGAATCCATGGAGTTGTCCAATAGGAAAATGTGATCCAACTCATCATAATTCAATCCATGTGCCATGAGCATCCAAATAAGCAAGGTGTCTAAACGATAATGCTCCTAAATTTGCTCATCAAGGGTAGCTTAAGTGGTTGGGACTCAATGATTATGCTTCTCACCTCAGTTTAAATCTTAGCTAACCTTGCTCGGTATGGTTTGTGGACTATCATTCCAAGGGGGGATTTTCTTATGTGATCTCTCCTTAGTGATTATGTTGGAGAGATCATATTTACAACAAGAAGTCCATACACATGCCTAAATTCCCAAGAAAGTGTAGGCACAAAGATTGAGGCATAACAGTATATCCTTAACGCAAAATTCGAGGAAGATTTTGTGCATTTTTCAAGGCTAATAGTGCGAGTTTTGAGGGCGTTTAGATTATATTAATTGCTGGTATGAATGCTCGGTTTTCAAGAAGAAAATACAGGTTTGTGGCATGAGTTTTGAGGCAAAATGCATCTATTAGAGCTCGAAAATTGAGGGTATTAATTGTTTTCCATGGCACGTAATTTGAGGGGATAAGACGCTGAACAATGGCACATTTTCCAAGGGAGATGGGCATGATTTTCTAGAGGTCGTCTGGGCACAAAATCTAAGGCATAATTCTTACACTGGCACAAATTACCAAGTGTAGAGGTCTGAACAATGAAACTGGTTTCAAGGACAACAACACGAGTTTCTGGGACGATGGTTTGAGTTTCAAGGGGAGAGACAAGTACCCATGTGTATTTAATGCTGTAATAATTATCTGAGAAAAGCAAATAAAAATCCTCATTTAATGGGTTTTCCCTTCGGGGTTTTTCCAAGGTCGTATTGACCAAAGATATTAGTGTCCAAATTTGTGTGTATGCATGGTAAATTTTTATTCGCTGAGAGTGAAAGTGAAAATTAATGGTAAATTAATCATGGGATATAAGAATTAAACTTGTTATGCAAAACAAATTGAAATTGGGGTGGGCTACACAACACAACATTTTCTACAGTAGTTACTTCCCCTATCAAACCAACCACACCTCTGGTTAGGCAACTTCTTCCCGATCCTCCCCCCACTACAAACATGAATAGACCTTGGAACCTCAATGCCATTGAACCATTAGAATTTACTAGGTACCCTAATGCTCCTCATCCCTTTCCTAATAGGTATCATGAGTAGCTACTTAAGTTTAATGGTAATGATACAACCACTGTTGAAAGACATGTTCACAATTTTTATTAGGCAACCAATCCTAGGTATATTGATCATGAAGATGTGGTTATGATGCTATTTTACCTCTCTCTTGATGGAGATGCTAGAGATTGGTATTTTAGCCCGCCTTAAGGAATTGTCACTCATTGAGACACATTCCATGATGCTTTCAAGAAAAGATGCACAATAGAGCAAGATGGAGGCATGCTCCTTGATAGATTTCTCGTTGTAGTAAAGATTGATAAGGAAAATGTCAAGGAAATTGTTCAAAGGTTCGATAACCTCCTTAGGGAAGTCCTCGAGAGGTTTAAACCTTATGATGCCATCATCCTTGATAAGTTCATAAAGGGTTGTCATGGGCACTTGACTTACGCCCTTAATGATAAGAGCCCTCAAACTTTGGCTAAAGCAAATAATATTGCTATTGAAGTTGAACATAATTTAAATGTTGCTCGAATAGACACGTTCAACTACCCTAGGGCCAATATTGATGCAAAAACTAAGCCTAGATCCCAAGTTGAACTCGTTATCTAAGCCTTTGCCCAAAAATTTGATAAATTCACTATCGAAATCACTCAAGGGTAAAGGGCTCTCATGAATAGAATAACCATAGTTGAAAGAAATAAAGTCTATATGTCTAATTATCCTCCAAGGAACCAATTCAATAAGGGAAAATATTTCCCTAGAAAGGCCACCAAGGACGACCATACCATGCAACAAAATGTCTTGAATACCCTTGCCCCAACCAATTTGGTGGGACAAGCAGAGTCACCATGGTTTCCACCTTCTGAAGACCTCGGGGAGGATAGTCCTTATGAACAAGAAGAAGAAGTGGAAGGCCCGAAACACTTGAATGTGGTAAATGAAAACAATGCGTTTAGCATCTTACTTGGGGATACTTACTTCCACCTAGAGCTTAGCAAAACATAATACAATATTGACCAAGTTGGACTTGTGCTAGCTATTGAAAACAATGGAAGATTCAAAGGCCTTCAATATTCCAGGAAAAAAAAGACCAACCTTAAGCAGGCTCTAGTGTTGAAAACCCATCTCAAATGAAGGCCACTTCTCGAGGGCAACTACAAAGTATACCAAAGCCAAAGAATGATGAGATTGAATTGAATGTTGACATGGATGGTATTTTGGGTGAGGTAAATATGCCTGTTTCCCTCAAAGAGATGGCTAAACTTCCTCCCCAAAGGAGGCAAATAAAAAAAGCTTTAGGTCTTGATGATCAACCTGATGACCTACTTGTCATATTACAAAATATACACATCCATAAGAAGAATGGGGGTTATGACCCATTCTTGGTATCCTTAGTAATTAATAATCTTATATTGCACAATTGCATGATTGATTTAGGGGCATCGACAAATGTCACGCCATTAAAGTGGTGCACTAATTGGAGATGGAAATTACTAGGCCATATAAGAATGTACGCGGATTTGATTCCAAGCCTATTCATGTCTATGGTATTATCAAAGATGTGAAGGTCTCTCTGGAAGCTAACAAGGACATTTTTTATTAATGGATATTGTTTTCATTGATGTGCTTAATGCTTGGGGGATGCTTTTGTGGAGGAAATGGTCTGCTTCAATTGGTGGACAAGTACAAATGGATTTATCATATGCCACCATTCCTGAGCTTGATGGAACCCCTTTTGTCCTCTACAAGGAACCTCCGTTTCCTGAGCATGTTAAAGATCTTGAACCATTCCCTTTCTCGTCCCACCACACCAATAAGACCACTTCTAAAAAGGATACCAATCACAATCCACATCGTGAGACTTCAAATCTTGCAAAGGCTCTCACTTCTCAAGAGGTTTGTCAAATTAAAAGATCAACGCAAGACCGACCATTCATAAGAAGCAACAGGTCCAAAAACCAAAGAGGAACTACCAAGCAGGTGATCTTGTTTTGGTTGATAAGGACCTTAGACCCATCAATATCCATGGAAAAGTGGGTGTACACTACTTTTATATTGCTAAATTTGTCGTGAACTTTTACCTTCCCTAGTAAAAGGGAGACGCCTTACCTTCTTTGATGGGAATTGACATTCACGTATTATGCATAGTAGTTTAAGTGCATTGCATATTGTGTGAGCATGCTAATAACATTTATGTCATGTTTCAAGTAGATTAAATTGCATTTAGAATATATTTTATTTTCTGTAGGGATTTATACTCTTGTATAAAACATGGGCGATATCCAATGCCCAGTGCACATGCTCCTAAGCAGGTTGATTGCAATGTGCAGGTTATAGGATTGTAGACCTAAGGGTTTCTGGAGTTCTCATGAACTCCCATTCGAGCATATGGATCATCAACTCTACGATGAGCTCATGTCTTAGTTGGAGCTAGATGTTACCCACCAAAAGTGGGTGACCTTGTAGGAGAAAATTTCTCTCCCACACTTGGCATCTAGTTGACCACAGTAGCCCTTGAAAACCACCACTACCTGATGAAGTGCCACTATTCATCTTTGCCACTTGCACTAGTCATATGCTCCTCACCCATCTCAGAAGCACATGAACAAAGGTGGACTTCTGATCAAAAGGTACTTTATTCATTTTTCAATCGAGTATGCTTGTTTGTACTTTGGGAATTTTGCATGGATTATGGGGTGGCTTGGAAGAAGAAGGAGTTTTGACTGTGATCTTGTTCCCTCACCTTAAATGGGGGGTTAATCTTTGATCTTAGTCCAGTGTGACCTCCCCTAATGGCCCAATGGGCATAGGAGGGGCACTACTTGGGAAGACTCTATTGCGATAGCATGTTCCATCTATCTTGATTCCATACTTACCACTTTCCATCTTACATTATGAGCCCTATATTCCACCTCCATTCTTCGAGTTCAACTGACCATTGGTTCTCTAGGATTTGGCACCCATACATCCTCATACCTAGGTACGACTTGAAACTTGGCCCTGAGAGGTTGATGCAGCTGAAAAAAGAAGAAAGAGCGAATAATGGCTACAAAAGAAAAATCAAAAGAACATCAAAATGCAAAATATGGTTGGGCCATACACATTAGCATGTGGGAAAAATGCTCTACCTCATCCATTATGGTCGTCACCGGGTTGCTGAGCACCATATTGATCCAATACATCATGAAAGGAACCCTTGCATGTCCCAAACCCAATGGACAATGAGTTTACTCATCATTAAAGGGTAACACAATTTCCATACATCATTCAAAGCAAGCTCCAACCCTTTGAGCTACGAATAGTAATACAAAGAAAAATCAAGAAAAGGTAAAAGGCACACAAGAGGGGTGGAAAAACAAAGGTTTGGTTGGTAACTCATGCATCCACGATTTCTCCCTCCTCACATATATACACTCAGGATGTGGATCCCCATCATGTTGGTCCCTTTGACCATGGCACTTGGCCATGAAGTATTCTCCCCTGTGTTGTAGAAATTACAATGTATATTTACAACTACTTACGAAGTTTTAATCAAAATAACAAGACACAAACCTACTCTACTGCACTATGGAAATCAATTCATAATCTAGAACAATAATCTCAGGCATGCAATAAGAGATAACACATGCACACAATATTTTTCCCAGGGAAAGAAATATGCTAAAAACCCTAATGCCTTCTTGCATTAATCTGATGAATAGAGATGTATTACAATTTCTTTTCCCAATTGAGCACAACCTGCAAGTGAATAACCTATCTCTCTGCTCACTAAGAAGCTTTGACCTAGACTTAGTCAATTTCTGCCTCTGCTTGAGCCCCTATTTCCTTGCGCAATTAGACCCCTATTATTTAGGAAATTCTGCAAAATGGATTTCACAATTCCCAAGGTTGATCATTTGACTGCATGCAACACCTGTACACTCAAGACTAGTCTACAACTGATGTTACACTGCCTTGGAATCTCCACCACATCTGGGGGAACTCGAATTATCTGCATGCACTAGCTATTTTGTGTTGATTGATCAGTTAACTAGATGATTATTGAGTTTGACTAAAGTCCCACTACACAACTGACCTTCCAATAGTTCCTCCAACAGTTGGAACTAGTTTAACTGAAAACAACTTAAGATAATTGACTTTGATTGCTTAACTGAACTCTAACTTCTCTAACTCGAATTTACTGAGTAAACTAGGTGACACAAGCCATGTCACACAAGTTAACTACATCCAAGTTGTCTGTTGATGTGGAAATTCAGATTTCTCAATTTAATCAAGGAAAAATCAAATTGAGAATTTCTTGCTGCATTTTTCAACATCTGTTATGATTATTGTTCACATAACACCTATCGATTGAAGGGTGGACTGAGGAAATACCACTTCCCCTTC
Source organism: Pinus taeda (assembly GCA_000404065.3). Classification (NCBI taxonomy): domain Eukaryota; kingdom Viridiplantae; phylum Streptophyta; class Pinopsida; order Pinales; family Pinaceae; genus Pinus; species Pinus taeda. Next base: position 105,921 of record APFE030153597.1, read on the forward strand.
GAGGCTAGAAACACCTAGTAGCGTTGTTCTTTAGCCACTCCTACTTAGGGAGGTAATACCGTTGTGAGTTCAAAATCCCAAATTTGGACGAAGCCTTGTTTAAACTGTCAAATAGTCCTTTACTCTTAAGCTTGCTCCACTTATATGCAAAAAATATTATTGTACGTGATGATTTGTTGCTTGCTATACTTTGTGATGTAATTGTTAAATGGTTCCACAACCATGACGTGGGCCACCTTAACTAGGACCCAGGCCTGCAGCGAAGCATATTGACACTCACAGGTGAAGCATTGAGAGCCATAGGACTCCAAGCGGTAGTAAAGCATCATACACACCCTTGGGAACCTCCAACACCCACAACGTTTTGGCACTTTTCCCTACATTTGATGACTTTTTGGGATAATGCACCTGGACCCAATATATCCCCAACCGACTTGGCACTTCATGAGGGATGATAGATGATCTAGGGCCCAAATGAGGACGGTTTCAACCCTTAAGACATGGGAGAGATAACACCACCTTGGAAGCCCTAAATGTTGGAACATAGATTGACACGAAGACCATTTGGAGATCCATGAGACCACCTTCATGCCCCAAGATAAAATTTGGAGTCCATAGAGGGATATTGACAAATATTTGAGGGACAACCCTCATAGGATGATTTTAGAAGGCTTCTACACCTAGCTTGGCATCAATTGGACTCAACGCTTGGCTCATACATGCATGCACATGGATGATGTCAGCCCTCCAACTCACACGAGTTGGGAAATCTTTAAGTTTTATGTTTTGGCTAGTGGGTTGGCTTGTAACCTACCTCATCATTGTGATTTTACTTGTTGATTAGGGGTTTTAGGCTTAATTGTATATATTCCTCCTCACATAAATTAAGGGGAGGAAACTTGAATTCTCATCATCACTTGGACTTGGATATTTCAGCCTCTTTGTCTTGTGGAGGAAATTGGATCTATGAATGCATTTTGATATTTGGATCTACTCGCATGTCTTTAGAGCTATTGTCTTAGATTAATGGATGGACTTTCATGCATGTTATCTTGTAAGTGAAAATTTTGTTGGATAAATATTTTCTTTATGTCTAATGTATGGAATATCTTGAATCTAGGGTTTTCTATTGTGCCCTAATTTGTTGAAAATTTATTTGATAGAATCTAGATATAATTGTTGCATACATTACTCATGAATATCATGTGAATGATAATCCTAGTGGTGAACTTTGATTAGCTCTCCCATAAAACTTCTTGATCTATTACATATGTAATCACTAGGGTTTTGATGCTAGGGCATCAATTATCCTTCCTCATTAGCAACTTTTAGCTATCCAATCAAACTCATAGACTCCATCATCCCAAGGAGCAAGGCAATGGCTTACCTTGTTGGTGACCAAATTCACTTTTCATCCATAAATTTGATCTCTTTCTCTTTGGACCTAGTTCGGCCCCTTTAAGGCTAAGGGTCCAAGCTAAGGCTTCATGCGATTTCTAGGCAAGGAACATTCTTGGGATTGGATAGTTTGAATACCGAGGGTATAGTTGGTTGCCTCAAAATCTGTTGAGAAATCAATGTAAGTAGATTAGTGTTTGATTCCTCTTTCTTGATAATTACTTGTGAGTTATGTTGGCTTCTTTTACTTTTTTATTATCTTATCTTTCATCAAGCAATTACCATATTATGCGTGTATGAAGATCACACAAACACAAGACACAATATGTAGGCACTATGCCAGGTAAAAACCCCCTTCAAGGGGCCAACCCAATAAAAAATTCTCTTCCTTCAATAGTTTTTTTTGAGACTCTTCAACCTGGACATACACCAAACCATCCCTCCACACCAAGTTAGTCCTTCCAGATCTTCGAACACTTTGCAACAACACTTCCACCCCAACAACTTCGGCTATGCAACAAGTTACAACAAATGGCAACAACAACACTTGGAAGAATTCAATCTCCCAAACTAGGGCATGAAAGAGAGAGAGAGTAGCACCAAAACTTCAATTTCTTCCTTCTCTTTGACCTTGACCCATTTCACACTCCTTTTGGCTTCCTTGATCCACTTAGCACCTTTTCTAGCTTATAGAGAGATATCGAACCGCTTAAGATGATATCTTCGAAATGAATTCGATCTCCTTCCTTTTATAGGCTCCAAGTGAGGTCAAATATGTGTCCTTTAGGCCGACTTGCTGTGGAGGCAACATATTTCATTTTTGACTCAATACTAAACCTTTTTACATGATTCAAAAGCCCAAGAAGGGTCTCTTTAAAAGTACAATGACTCTATTAACTCAAAATAAATCCTAGAAGTCCTCAATGGAGACTTTGACTAATATAAATGATGACCCAAGTATGAAACTTATGCTTTAATAAGTCATAAGTCATAATAATAAAAATTATTTTCTTATTCTTTTGACAAGTACATTACATAATGACTCAAAAACATTTATGAAGACCGAATCTAGTTACATTCTTCAACACTCCCTCTTAACTAGGAAATAATTCACAATATACATATATAATGGAAGATCTCAAACTATATGAATAATGAAGATTTTAGGCACCGCAATGCCATGGACAAGATTCTTGACCAGAGCAATCTATCCATTGGCCTCTCAACAGTTTAGGCACTGCAATGCCACATACTAAATTCCTGACCAGGGCAATCTATCTAAGTGGGACTAAAGATTTCAGCCTATCTAGGTACCATTAGGCTTACTTGTTAACCATCAACCTAGGGATCTAGGGGTGTATCTGGGGTCAGAGCTCAATGACCAACACCACCCTCCCTACTTTGGGAACTAGACATCAACACAAAGTGTTGACCAAATGTCCTCCCAGGCAATGTCTCACACACAAAGCCTCAACTTCCCGATCAGTGACAAATCCTCCTCGATCAAACAAGTCTCTCTAATCAAACTGATCATCAACTCTAAAAATGTAAAGACATGCTATCAAACTTTCGAGAGATTTACCTGTACAAACACAACCCAATCAGTAACAAAATTTCAAATGTTCATAAATAAATACAAACCTTCGAGGTCTTCCAGACAACTTGATGTTGCTTTTCATAGTAGGACTTAGAGCTTTCCCAATGAATCTTGACAACAGATTCCTCAACCATGTCGCTTCCTTTCCTACTTCTTATGCAACAACATATTTCATAAATCAATCTGATTTTTTTGATCTCAATAGCCCTTCAAAATAAATTCTCCAATTTTCTTCTGTCACTCACGGCCTTCAATAAAACATACAAATGTTAGTCCTGGTCTAATGCATGACACATGAAGTAGAGAACCATATCCATCACCCCTTCTTATCCATGGAGGATCTAATCATTCCTATACAAGGAATATAACCAAGCTCCCTCTTCACCTAGGGAGATTCCTTTCATTCAAGCTCCCTCTTAACTTAGGGGGCTCAACTTCTTTTCTATGACATCATAGAATCCTTCATGGAATCCATCCTTCTCATTAGAGTTATCATGACCATCATTATTCACATCATGCTTATCACATCAACTTTTACGAGCATCTTCATTATCTTGAATATCACATACCTGCACAACTTAGACATCAAGTACAACCAAATCTATAGAAGCATGAAGTTAACCATATCAAAATCACAGAAGCATTCAACTTTATATATCAGATGCCCAAACTTAATTACAAATAAGAGACACATACTCTTCAACTTCTTGCTAGGGATTTTGTCATAAACCCTAGACTACTTCATCAAGACTTTGAGAATTTCATAATAAATAAAGGCCTTAAGTAATGATGAGTCTGAGGTCTTAAATAAAGGCCTTAACTTTTCCATAGCTCTCAATCACATACCAATTGAAGAAATTATTTGTAGCCTTGAAGACGGGATTCAAAATCTAGGAGAAGAGGATAAAGAGCTAATTAGACAATATTGTGTTGTCATTTAAAGAAAAGTTAAACCTCCAATGAAAAACTTGAACCATGGACAATTAATGGCCCTGAGAAGCTTGAGAAATAATGATAACATTGTCATATTAAAGGAAAACAAGGGGGGAGCAACGATTGTAATGGATGAAGAGGAATAAGTTACTTAAATGAGAGACCACCTGTACAATAGTGGAAGCTATAAGAAGCTTAAAGAGAACCCTATTTCCAAGATTTCTAGGATGGTCAAAAAGGCCATCAAAGATTCCAACCTTGATGAAAGAATAAAGAAACGTCTTTCCCCTGACAATGAAATAGTCCGGCAAATTTATGAAGCCCCGAAAATTCATAAAGTTGGTGCCCCCCTTAGGCCTATTATTAACACTATTGGAGCACCCACATATGAATTAGCAAAATATGTTGCTAGCAAAATTGATCCCCTAGTTGGTAAGACCAATTCTTACATTAAAGACTCAAACCATTATATAGAACTTATGAAGAAGGAGAAAATAGATCCCGAGGATAAGACTGTTAGTTTTGATGTAGTCCAACTCTTCACGAAGATTGCTTTAGATGAAGCTGTACAAGTGGTAAAAGAAGTCACGGACCCCCAGACTACGAAACTTGCGGAAATATGTCTCCGTTCTACTTTCTTCACCTTCCAAGGTGAAATCTTTGAGCATACATCAAGAGTGGCTATGAGATCTCCACTTTCCCCTATAGTATCCAACCTCTTTATGGAGAAAATTGAAAAAAATGCACTTGATACCTTCTTGCTAAAACCAAAATTCTGGATCAAGTTCGTTGATGACACTAGTGTGTATTGGCCTCATGGGGACAAGGAGTTGAGAAACTTTGTAGACCACCTTAACAATTTATCTAATGACATCAAATTCACAATGGAAGTTGAAGAAAACAACAACATTCCATTCCTCAACAGTCTCCTCCTTAGAAATGCAGATGGATCACTTGGACACAAGGTGTTTAGAAAGAAAGCACACATTGATAACTACTTTCATGCAAAATCTCACCATCACCCAGCTCAAAAGATGGGAGTGCTCAAGACCCTCTTCACCAGAGATTTAAGAACATATGACGCCAATCATGTTGGAGAAGAAATTGAGTATTTAAGGAAGGTATTTTTAAGCATTGGGTATAAAAATAAAGACATGATTAAGACCATCAAAGGAGCTAAGACCAAAAATCAAGTAAGATTCCCTGCTACAAACTCTCAAGATTCTATCAATAAAGCCTATCTACCTTTCATTCAAGGTGTCACTAATAAACTTGCCACAGTTCTAAAAAAGAATGGTATTGAAACCTCTTTCAAACCCTTAACTACCATAAGACATAAGATGAGATTTGTTAAAGACAGTACAAATCACCTCCAACAAAAAGGCGTTTACAAAGTCATGTGTTCATGTGGGTATTGTTACATTGGAGAGACATGAAGGTCCTTTAAAATAAGGCTCAAAGAGAATGGTGCTGGCATCAAAAATAACATAACTAGGTCATTTGCACTTGTAGAACACTCAAGGAAGACATGTCACCACATATGCCTTGAAGACTCTAAAATAATCGCTAAAGAGAAGCATCAATATAAACGGAAAATTCAGGAGGCTCTTGAAATCATAAAACATCATCACATAAATTATGATTAATCTCTTCTTCCCATTTATTCCCCCCCCCCCCTAAAATAAATTAAATAAAAATTATTAATTTTGAAATATTCCATTCTAAAAAAAATTAAATTATTATTAGTATTGGCTTAATTTAGTATACGATTTATTAATATAGTTAATATAATAATTATTATGATATTAATTCAACTTCATTGTTAGTAATTATTATTACCAATAATGAAGATAATTAATTATCATAATAACAACACATTAACTTTATTAATTAACCATTATCCAAAATAAAGCTTTATTAATAATAATAATTATTGTTTATATCTCCATTTCTAATTTCCCTTAACACATTTTTTTACTTTGTTACATTTTTCTTTTTCATTCCTTTATTTATAATTTAGGGTTATCTGGTCGGCCATTTCTTTCTGCTCTTCCTTCCTTTCACTATTTATTCCCTTCCTCTTTGCTCTTCTTTGTGGATTTGTCCTGATGATGAGTCTTGTTGTTAGACCTGAAACGCCGACATAAAAATGACTATTGTGGTTAACATTCCAAACACTCATTCTCAACTTTCATTACATCTAGGGTTTCAATGTTTCTTCTAGAGGTATGACATAGCCTACTACAACATATAGCAAACCTTAGAAACAATTCAAAAAAACATAGATCTACAAAGTATCTATCAACTTTAGAATTCACATGTTAGACCTCCTACTAGGATTTCATACAAACCCTAGATTTTATACATGAGATTTGAATATTCAAACCCAATCACATCTCAATCAACGTCATGAATAACTAAATCTCAAATTTCAACAATCTTATACAAATCTCAAATTATCACATAGTCATCATATATCAGAGATTTGGACTTCTACTAAGGTTTAATTGCAAATCCCTAGAATTCACAAATACTATCATCCTAGAGAATCAAACTTCGACTAGGGCTTAGTTACAAACCTTAGGACTCATGACCACCAACAAACGGGTCAACTCATACATCTATAATTCTATCATCATGCATAGGCAACTCATAACATGTGTTAGTCAAACTCAACTACTCAAATATCAATAAGAGTTAGACATATAACAAACTTGATCAGACTAGGGTTTGATCGGACAAACACACACATGCCAAGGATTTCATTTCTAGGACATTATAAGGGTCTTTCTTATGCACCCTACCAAACCCTAATGACCTAGGGCTTCAAAACATAACAAACCCTAAATTACCAATACTTCAAAGGTTTAGGATTTCAGACATTATCATTCAATCCTAACAAGTTAAGGTTTCCATAACCATACCAAAATCCCAAACATGACTTCATCAAAACATCAAACATTTTCTTTCAACAATAACCCTAAGCATATTAGGGTTTCACACATAATCATTGACATACCCTTAAGTTAGGGTTTTCATATGAACCTTTCTAGGGTCCCACAAGAATAATAAGAGATATAAGGAGAGTAAATTTATCTAATGATGAATCACCCAATCAAAAATCTTTAAGATTCAAAAAGCTAGACAAAAAGATGTTAGTAATAGTTTATCAAGAATAAATACCAAAAAATTGTAATTCAAAACATACCTCTTGTTTCTTAACAAACCCAATGCTTTGTTTTTGTGAAGCCTTCTTCCATGTTCCTCGAGTATTCAACAATTCTTTTCTAAACAAAAATATGACTAGAAATGTGATTAGTATTTAATATAAACAAACTTAGATAAGTAAGGGAAACCAAATATAAAAGACAATACAAGGAGTAAGATACTTATCTTTGGAAGTTGGTAAGGGCTTCTTCCAAGCTTAAGAGATGCAAGGGATAAAGTCTCTAAGAGTTCCTAGCAAATAGGTCTTTGACTTCGAGTCCTTCCATCATGTTCTTCTTTGGTGAAACTTCTTTGGCAAAGTTTGCTTGCTCCCTGTCATTTTCCTACTTCTTCACCTTAGCTCCATTCTCCAGCTTTTAATGATGTTGATCCCAGGCTTCTTAATAATTTTTGTTATCTCCCAATTCCACTGTATGAGAAGATGATTCCTTTGATAGAGTGTGAGGTTGTTTACTCTTTCTTGTCACATGCCTAGATGTTTCACTGTCAATAATCCATGCATTATCATTATTAAGTGAACCTGTAAGTGCAACTAGGAACCCTTGGCTTTTGACTTTGTTGAATAAGTAGTAGAAGACATTTTTGATACAATGTCTTGTAGTATTGAATCCCATTCTTATCATAAAGGGAGTAATCATTTCCTTCAAGCCAACGATGTGATCTTCAATCTTCTTTGACCTTAGCTCTGATACCATGTTGAGAAATCAATGTAAGTAGATTAGGGTTTGATTCCTCTTTCTTGATAATTACTTGTGAGTTATGTTGGCTTCTTTTACTTCTTTATTTTCTTATCTTTCATCAAGAAATTACCATATTATGTGTGTATGAAGATCACAAAAACACAAGACACAAGATCTAGGCACTATGCCAGGGTAAAACCCCCTTCGAGTGGAAAACCCAGTAAAAAATTATCTTCCTTCAATATTTTTCTTTGAGACTCTTCAACCTAGACATAGACCAAACCTTCTCTCCACGCCAAGTCAACTCTTTTAGATCTTCGACCCCTTTGCAACATCACTTCCACCCTAGCAACTTCGACTATGCAACAACTTATGACATCAGGCAGCAACTTGCAGCAACAACACTTGGAAGACTTCAATCTCCCAAACTGGGGCACAAAAGGGAGAGAGTAGCACCAAAACTTCAATTTCTTCCTTCTCTTTGACCTTGACCCAACTCACACTCCTTTTGTCTTCCTTGATCCACTTCACACTTTTTTTGGCTTCTAGAAAGATACTGAACTAGCTTAAGATGATATCTTCCAAAAGAATTTGATCTTCTTCCTTTTATAGGCTCCAGGTGAGGTCGAATAGGTGTCCTTTAGGCCAAATTGATCTCCATTAGGTCGACTTGGTGTGGAGGCAACATATTTCATTTTTGAGTCAATACTAAACCTTTTTACATGATTTAAAAGCCCAAGAAGGGTCTCTTTAAAAGTACAATGACTCTATTGACTCAAAATAAATCCTAGAAGTCCTCAATGGGGACTTTGACTAATATAATGATGACTCGATCATGAAACCCATGCTTTAATAAGTCATAATAATAATAATTCTTTCCTTATTCTTTTGACAAGTACATTACATAATGACTCAAATACATTTATGAAGACCGAACCTAGTTACATTCTTCAACAAAATCAACCCTCTTGGTAGGCATCCACTTCAATTTTATCCATTAACTTTCTTACCTTAGTTGTTTGCTCTAGGTAAACACTAGTTCGGGGTTGCTTCAACTTAGGGGCTTATTTGAGGTTTTCATGTGTCTTTGTCTTATTGAAAACTATTTCTCCTTTCCTCGACCTTTGGTCATCCCAACACTCAACCTACTAATCAAGCCCTAGGTCTTGTGCCTCATAAATTCAACCTCTATTGGGAAAGTGATTTGCCTCCATTTGGTGATTGGAACCTTGTGCAAGTTGATATTTTCCCTTAAGAAGCCTATGGGTCATCATATTCCTTTGTACTTAGAATATCAATCATAGATGACCTCATACCGAGACTCCTCCCATTGGTGAAAGTCCATAAAGAGTAGGGGGTTTTGGTTGTGGTGACATTGGGCCATCACCCCATTATTTTCTCTTGGTTTAGCAATATCCTTGTAGGGTACCCCTCCCCAAGGTCTGCTAGATTTTGTGGTGACAGTCCCCACCCACATTCAAAGTCATAAGAACGAAGTGCCTATCTAAAGCAAAGAAGGACTTAGAAAAATAATTAATAATCAAAAGAAAAGAAGCAAACGTATGTGCAGATTGAAGTAGTATAAGGCTCTCTCTTAGAAAATATTTGGCCAATAAATGAAGATTCCTAGTCACAATTTAATTGGCGAGTTGGACTAGATTAAAAAAGAAGAGAAAACAAACCCCTAGCCATAGTCTAATTAGCTAGTTGAGTAAGATATAGGCCCATTTCATCATCTAATAAATTTTATAGTTCTCCTATAAGTTTCCCCATTATCCTTATTCCATGATGTATATTCTAACTAAGATCACTTATAAACTACTTTACGTCCTAGTCCACACACACATGTAAAAGGTGTAAGGTTGTTCCTTATGGTTTATTTCGTGTAAATTGGTAACAATTTCTTAGATTATTTGTGTTGAATTATTTTATCTATGTTGACACCTAACAATCAGTTGAGGATTCATGTGTCATCATAGGTTTAGGGTCGTGCACTGGGAATTTTGTCAACTAACATGGATAACTACATAATGCTCAATCATCACCAAAAGGCCCACATCAACCTTTGTGTACATCCAACATTATTTAGAGAATTATTTGTCAATGTATAATGCTGTTATTAGAAGATGTATGAGGGGCGTCTACCTTATGTATAATTATGTTTATACACGAAAGAATATTTGATGTAAAAACTAGTTGGTCATATGAACACAACTAGTCTCAAGTTTTAGGCTTCTAGAAGTTTCAAAAAAGTGCTTTGATCACTTCATTATGATGTAATATTTTAATAGAACTTCTAGACAATACAACCAATTTTGAGGGCAATTATTTTTTGACAAAGTGCCCAAAATTCTGCCAGATCAATGCCATTGGATGTAGATTCATTGTCGGAATTCCAAAATGTAGTAATCATAGAAAAACGTACAAAAGATGATCAAGTTACATTGTGTTGCATTTTGACCATTTGACGTCCACATGCGTGGACCATTATTGAGGTAGCACTCCACTATTTTTATTATTTTTGGACCTTCCCTGTCTCTCACATGTGGACAAAGTTTGGTTATAAACCACTTGTAGTGAGCACATTGTATTCTTTGAGAATATGGATTGTAATTGGTGGTTTAGAGGTTTCCTTCTCCTACAAAAAAGGATGGCTCTCTCATGAATTTCACTTGCTTGAATATTGATTGATAACTCAACGACAAAATTTTGGATAAAGTTTTCTTATTTACTTTGCATTTCAATTGATTTTCAAGTGATATTCATGAGTGCATGTTTTAGCAAGGAGAGAGTCTAATATTTTGAAGTAAAATTTTCAAAGGCTATATCTTGCACTACCCTTTATTTATGTTGAATTCATTTTGACATATTAGAGTAAATTTTCCATTTAGGGTTTTTATTTTTATTTTTTAATTCAATGTCTAATTCAATTTCAGAATATTTTATGGTTTGCTTCCTTGTATTAAAAGTATGATGATTTCCACCATTTTCTTACTTGTATTAAAACTAACCCTTTAGTGAAAACATAGGTGAGGGAACCTCAAGTTTGAAGTACATCAATTATGCCTCTAGGAGGTGATTGACTTCAACACTAAATCCCCAAAGGATAGCAAAGGGAGGAGAACACTCCACTTCAACATCTTGGAACCAAAGAATCATTCTTGAAACTCTCTAACCAACAACCGAAATTTATTTATTTATTTTTCCCTAGTTAAAACTCTTCAAAGATGAATTTAAAAAATTAACTTGTTTTCATTAATTCAATTCAAGTAGATCTTTAGATTAACACATTAGTTGCTTGAATTAGTTTTGATTAGTTTCCAATTTTAGATTTTTTCTGAAATTCAAAACATCCAATCGATTAACTTCAAGATTTTCTTTAGGAAATTGAATAATCTTAGTGTTTTGGATTGCAGATTACTGTGGTGTGGTTTCTGAGAGGAATTCGGATTATCCACAGTGTTCATCTTTATATTGGTCGACGTTTCAAGTCTAGACCCAGACTCATCATCAGGACTGATGTACGGAGAAAAGAAAGAAGAGGGTTTTGATAAATATGTTGAAGATCTGCTTCTTTTCTCTGTATTTTAACCCTTGTTTTCTCGAGATTACGAATCTCTTTCCAAGTATCCCCTCCGTATAGGGTAACTATTTTGGATTGCAGATTATTGTGGTGTGGTTTCTGAGAGGAATTCAGATTATCCACAGTGTTCATCTTTATATTGGTCGAAGTTTCGAGTCTAGACCCAGACTCATCATCAAGACTGATGTACGGAGAAAAGAAAGAAGAGGGTTTTGATAAATATGTTGAGATCTGCTTCTTTTCTCTGTATTTTAACCCTTGTTTTCTCGAGATTACGAATCTCTTTCCAAGTAATCTCGAGAAAACAAGGGTTAAAATACAGAGAAAAGAAGCAGATCTCAACATATTTATCAAAACCCTCTTCTTTCTTTTCTCCGTACATCAGTCCTGATGCCGAGTCTGGGTCTAGACTCGAAACGTCGACCAATATAAAGATGAACACTGTGGATAATCCGAATTCCTCTCAGATACCACACCACAGTAATCTGCGATCCAAAATAGTTACCCTATACGCAGGGGATACTTGGAAAGAGATTCGTAATCTCGAGAAAACAAGGGTTAAAATACAGAGAAAAGAAGCAGATCTTCAACATATTTATCAAAACCCTCTTCTTTCTTTTCTCCGTACATCAGTCCTGATGATGAGTCTGGGTCTAGACTCGAAACGTCGACCAATATAAAGATGAACACTGTGGATAATCCGAATTCCTCTCAGAAATCTTAGTGTTGTAAATTGTCATATGCTTTAACTTGATTCTATATTCTATTTCATTATTTAGTTTATTTTAAAATTCACATTTGGGGTTACCAACAATGCCTATTTAAATATTAAATTCCATTTGTTAAATGGGATGCAACAAACAATCCCTGCTTTTATGTGTGAAGATATAAATATTCTTATAGATATAAAAAATATCGATTGATAAAATAATTGAGTAGAATGATGATGGTACAACGACCATCATCATGGTTTACTTATAACATTGATTGGTCATGAGGTGCAAGGTTACATGCACCTTGACTTTTCATATAATTAAGTAATATATTGTTATTTATGTTTATTATTGTATTCATAACATTGTCGCCCTCTCAAGGAATGCTTTGTCCTCAAAACATAGGAAACAAGATTTTTTCTAGTTGGGAAAGAGTCTGTGGCGAAATGAAGTTTATCTATTTTTATGGGTTTCACTTCGTTCACACTATTAGTGTTGGTGAGGTTCCCATGTATTGGTTGCATCTTTTTGAGAGTGAAAACTTCAACATCATATAATTTATAGCATTTCCCTTTCCAATTAAACTCCATGAATTATTCTTCAAGGTTTGTAGTATAACTTCCCAATCGCATCAACCATTCCACACATATTATTATATCTATTTCTTTAAGAAGTAGAGTATAGAGTTCTATTTATAGTTCTAGATCTTGTATATGAATCTTATAATATTTTGTTACTTCTTTGACCTTTTGTCCATTAGCACAGTCATGATGAGGTCCTTCGTCATGTACAAAAAAAGATTTAGTTGTTTAGCACCAACAATGTCTATACGATTGTGAGTGTAGTTAGAATCTATGAGTATTGTGACATTTCTATATATTATGACTCCTTTAAGCTTTAGAGTCTTATGTTGTGGTTTCCTTATCATCGTTGTTGGCAGAACTATAGGGTTGCTTTCCTCTTTTCTTAAAGACTGGATCCTCTCCTTTATGAGATGTGGTGGAATGTATTTTGCATCAATGGTCATAATTGGTATTTTGGACTAATTATCTTTCCTTGAAGTTTGTTGTATTCATTTGTATTTAGCTAGGTACATGAAATTGAAGCTAGTGATGTTTTTCACTGTGTCATCATGATCTCAGTCTAGATTGCATGTTATAGTGATTTCATCATTTGGCTTATGTACTTCTACTTGCCTTCCACACAATATTCTATAGGGGTGTAATGGCATGTCTTCACATCTATGCCTTGGTGTCCAATTTTTTCCACACTATATTTTTTTTTCCTTCTCTTTGATTCACTACTGGATGTTCTGAGTCCTTTTTCCGCTTTTCATCTTCTCTAATGAATGATGGCTTGTTGAACTTGTTCTTTTGTTCAATTAATTTCGTTGCATGTCTAACATCCTCAACTTTTTCTAGGTCCATAACTTTATCTCACTACATATGTAATCCTTCAATCAATAGATGTGCATTTTTAGTAATTGTTCATATGTGAATTTGTTTTGTTGTGTGACCAAAAAATCCCATTTGTGCAAGTAGTCATTCATGTTTTCCTTCTGTTTAAGATGAAAAAATTTATTATACATGTCATCATCTTCCCTATCATGGAACCTTTTTAATAGGGTGGTTGTGAAATGTTTCCAATGAAAAGAAAGAGTGTCACATTTTTTGGTTCACCATAGAAATCAATCATAAGCTTCCTCTTTTAAGCTATTGGAGGCCATCATTATTTTGTCTCTCACCAATGGGGGGTTCGATTAAAAAATTCCTTCCATTTGGTTGACCCAAATGACTACTCTATGGGTCTTTACCATCATATTTCAGTAATTCCTTTTTAATTCATTGATAATTGTTGGAAAAACCAAGAGGGGGGTTAATCAATATTTCACTTACAATTAGTTAAATTTAATCTTCAGAGCATTAATTAAAAATAGCATCATATTAAACATAAATAGTTAACAACACCGTTCAACAATGCACAACATCAAGGATAGTACACAAAAGATTTTTAGGTTGAAACCCTTCTGGGAGAAAAACCATCAAACACTTTTAATATAGATATTTTCAAGATGACACCAATGGGAAGCTCCAACTTTCGAGATTCTCCAACAACAACTGGAAGGAGGTTCCAACACCTTGATTTATTAGCTCCAACTGAAAGGATGCTCCATCATCCTTATTTACTAGCTCCAATTGCAAGGACACTCCAATGCCCTGATTTATCATCTCCGATTGAAAGGACGCTCCGACGCCTTACACAGGCTCCAACCTTCCTTAGCACCACTCAGATGCCCTAAAGTGTTCTCAGGTTCCAACTTAAAAGAGACTCCACTCTCTGCCTTGCACCACCCTGCCGCCTTGAAGATAGAAGACAAAATAATAAGATTGGTTATTGTCTTTGTCACTGCATCAATCTTTGATCATATCTATCTTTGCCATACAATTGTTGTGTTAATTTTTACACTGCTCTATGTTGTTTTAATTACTTTAGCCTAATTCAATTCTTCAATTACCAATCTTTCAATAGCAATTAATTCTTTTCATCAATCAATAGTAACTGAAGATAGACTAGTAATACAATGACAATAGGAGACAATCCACAAATCAATAAGAGAGACAATTTTGGTTAAAGGCCAAGGAAAAACCCTACAAGGTGGAAAACCCTTTGAAATTCTTCTATTATATTGTCATAAAATGTTAAGCAGAGAGTATCCATCAAAATTCCACCAAACAATATTCATAAATATGATCCCAACAACAATACTAATTAGAGATAACTTTCCCAATCTGCATTCATTTGTGGTCAACTGCAGTCACCTGTAAAAATGAAACCCTAAGTCCTAGTTGCACAAAGGGAGAGTCATGTGTGCGGCTGAAGCTTTCCGGCCGCAGGGATAGGTTTGTATGCACATGGTTATAGTCGAAAAATTATTGTGTCAACCCTGTTGCTGGAAACCCAAACCCTAATCCACACATGCGAGCTTCAGACCTTACAATTTTGGACCTATACAATCAATATCCGCGAGCCACCTTCAGACCTGTCCGAATCAAACCAAAGAAGAGAGAAGAAAAAGATGTTTGATGATGATGTCCAAATGAGGGTCAATTGACTTGTATTTATAAGATTCCAAGGGTGTCCAATTTCCTTTTAGGGCCAACCTGTCCTTTTGTGCACATGTGGGCTTCATTTCAAAAATACACTTTCCCTTGTCCAAATTGAGTGCTTCAAAGGTAAAAATTGGTCCTCTCAGAAAGAGGAATCTAGTCCCATGATTAGAATTTGTCACTGAGCTGCCAAATTAACACTCCCTCTCAGCCAAGGAGAAATTCCAACTGCACCATGTAATCATTACAAGTATCCTATCATCATATCATGTCCCATCGTTGCTCGACTCTATCTGCGAAAACATTCTCGAATATAAAGAAGAAGAATCATATAGGAGCTTCAACCACCAACCCCTATCCATCGAGGAGCCATTGGTACCACCTAGAATAACTGCCAAGGGGAGAGCCAATGTTGCTACTCGGGAATCTCTTCTAACGGGGAGCCAATGCTATAACTGGGGAATCTCTGCAAGCAAGGATCCATTGCTATGACCTGAGAAACTCTGCTAGTAAGGAACCAACGCAATGACCCAAGAGCCTCTACTAACAGGGAGCCAATGTTATGACCCAAGAAACCTCTGCTAGTGGGAAGCCAAGGCTACGACCTGGGAAACCTATAGACAATAGGAGGGATGCCACTTATCTTATAAGGTAAGGATTGCGCTTATCTTACTGCTTGGAAATAATAAGAGGGATACCACTTATCATAAATGGTAAGGATCAAGCCTATCCTATTATATGTTGATCTTCCCAACATGACCCCCAAGAGTCAGTTGTAGAACACCTACATCTATAGCTTGACTAGGATACCACTTACCATAAATAGTAAGGATCACACTTAACCCAAGCAACCAAAACCCATTTGTTGAATGGGTGGGAAATACAAGTTCCAACTAGGGTATACTCTATCAAATACAAAGGTCCCTCAACCCTAGGAGCTCTACGACTGAATTCCTCTCCCTGGGAACTCAGACAGGGGGTAAGAGCTAGCTCAATGTCTTAGATCAGCCATTGCTTAGTACTCTAGTTCTTGGACTTGTTAACACAAGTGTTGTCAACATGCGACATAGTCGAGTACAACTGAGGTATACTTGAGGTGATGGTGTCAGGTTATGTGGTTATAAGGATGCAAACTAGGATGGCAGTTCAATGGATCAGAAAAGCACATCAGGGTGTTGCTTGAGTGTCGGATCAAGGATTGTGTCTTGGTGCAATAGGAAGCAGAAGTCCATGGCACTAAGTTTTGCAGAGTTGGAATACATGGAAGCTAGCATGGCCACATGTGAAGCTATTTCGATTTGGAAGCTGCTAGTAAGTTTGTTCAGTCAGAAGATGGAGGCCATCAATATCTACAACGATAATTAGAGTTGCATCACGCTCTTTGAGAATCCAATGTTCTATGATAGATCGAAGCATATCGACATACGATACCACTTCATTAGGGATTGTGTGCAGTGTGGATCAGTTTGGCTACAACATGTTCCCATAGAGCAACATGTCGCAAATATACTCACGAAGGCTCTAGGGAGAGCCAAGTTCATCTACTTTAGAGGACAAATGAGTATAGTGGAGAACACGTTCATCACTAGGAGAGAGTGTTAGTTTATGGCAGCAGCGAACAAATATTCTAGTCACTATGATGTTTAAGAGGCTGAGGAACACAAGATCTCCAAAACCCAGAAAAGGTTTCGTGAGATAAGACTCAGAAACACCTTAATTAAATAATTAGCCAATAATGTAATTATTTCATAAGTCTAACTTAGGGAAGTTGGTTAATTAAAGTTAATTAATTAAGGTAATTCGATTTTTCTATAGAGACTTCTATTGACGAAGTCAAATGTGATCCATTGATTGGGATTATATCTTGGTTGTTGGTCGCCCAACAGAAGATAATAAGAGCAAGTCGAGGGCTCGGAGAATGGGAGTGAGTTTGAGTAGTTCATTTACCCATTTGCAGGTATTTAGCAAGGGCACAATTGAAGCACAGAAAGCATCAGAACAAAGTTTACAACAAAGATTTAGGAGTAGATGTTCGGGAGGAAGATTTCCTCAATATTTCTAGTGTCTAGGAGACAAGGAAGAGGGAAGTCGAATTATCTGAAGAGGAGGTCATATAGTTACCGGAAGAGACTTGTTTCAATGGCCACTTGCCGAATCAAGGCCCTAGAGGCAGAGGGAGGCTAGATGTCTTACCCAAAGGAAATTCTGAGGCAGTACGATTTTATTCAGCTAGGCAATGCGTATTTTAGGGTTGCATCATGAGTGGCCAGGAGGAGGTGCGAGTAGGCTAGGAGAGGTCGAGTTGATTGCGAAGGGAGACAAGGGTGTCTTCCAGATATTTTTCCAGTAGATTGTCGAAGGTTTTCCAGTTAGGAAACCAGTTGTAAAATTTCTCTTAAATTGTTGCATAATAGTAAAACCCTCATCTGGTGCACTAGTTTTCCCTTCGGGGTTTTTCTAGAGACAATTGTCCAAAAATAGCTATGTCAATTTTTATTTGTGTTTGCATCTATTTCTCAGTTTCGTATTTTATATTTTCGTAACGATATATTGTAAAAAATTGAACTGTGCATTTATCATTATTTGTCGAATAATAATTCAGAAGACAAATAAACTGCTAACAATTAGAAGATAAATCTCTAGTAATTGCATTCAAGGAATTTTCACATTACCCATGGATTTGGCCTTGAGACCCTTGTGTCCCATCCATTCCATCATCATTCACATGCCACATATTGACTAAAGGATGTACTAGGGACATGTCTTTACCCTTAGGGGTTGGGAACACCTAATAGGATCATCTATTAGCCACTCCTACCTAGGGAGGTAACATTATTACAAGATCAAAACCCCAAATTTGGAAGAGAAGCCACATACAAATTCTCAATTTCACCTTGAATAACAAGCTTGGTTCACTTAGATGCACTAATGATTAATCGTGCCTAATGGTGAAGATGCAGAACTGGACATTATGTGTGATTGGTAGGTGGTTTTCATCATGGGATAGGAAACTTAACTAGGGCCTAAGTCCACTAGAGGAGCATATGACACCCTACAGGTGAAGCATTGAGACCCATGGGACTCTTGTCGCTTACGGAGAATCATTCCACTCCATGGGCACCTACAACACCCTAGCAGTCTACAATTTTCCCCATATTATTCATGAGATGATGCACATGGACTAGTATGCCCCCAACTGGCTTAGTAATGCATTTATGGTTTGGCAGCTAATTCGAGGCCCATATGAGGTTGTCTCACCCCTTGAGACTATGAAAATTTCTAACCCGAAATTCTACTGCAGTAACTGATTTATTTCACCTACTTATTTCTCACAATAAGTTATTTACGAAATCCCTTCAAAAAACATTAAAATAAATTCTATTGTAGTTATCACATAGTTACATAGAGAAAATAACAAGCACAAGAACCAATCACATCAACATAGTTGTTTTTGGACAATTGTCCCTGAAAAACCCAATGTGGGAAAACCGGTGCAACAAATGACGGTTTTATTGATCTTCAACAACAATCGTTTTACAAGGAATGATTTTACAGAGAAACTGAGACACTACTTAGAGAAAGCACCTGAGGCAAGGTTCATCCCTCCCCTAGAAACTTCCTGACACCCTGGAGACCCTTCTTCCACTTCTGCATCGCTCTGCGTGGTCTGCATCCCTCTGCATTAGCCTGCGTGATGATTGTGTCTCGTCGACTACGTCTTCCCTCAACGCTATTTCTCAATACCCCTGCGTCACCTCCTCCTTAGTCCCTAACTGCTGCTGATGCCCTCCTCTTCCTCCACCCTGTAACTCTCCCTCTGAAATAGTTCTCCTTCTCTTTGAGAATCGATTTTCCTTAGGATATTAAGTATCTGCTGGTGTGTCTCCAAATGACACTCAAGTCTTCTCTTATACTTTTCCTGTTGATGAATCAACGACCGAGATTAAGTCTCTAATCAACAACTAAGATTAAAACAGATTTGATCCTCGTCTCTTAGCTTCTCACCCATATCTTTATTAATACCCATTAATATTTTTATTTTCCTAAGTTTAGACTTAGGAACCCATTAAAAATATTAACTATTTTAATAACTCCTCATCCGGGTGGAATTTCTCCAAACGATTCTAGATCTTGGAGATCTCATATGGTCTAGCCCCTCCACAAAATTTTGGAGCTAGAGCACATCTGATGCTACCCAAAATCAACAATCCCTCATAGTGAGGAATGTGCTCTAGTAGTACTTCCAAATAGAAGCACCACACTGATCCACGACATCGGTCCTCTGCGTTGTTTGATGCTCGGTCTACTGCCCCTTATCTACTGCGCTACTGCAACCTATACTGCTGCCCATGACACTACAACTGTCACTGCTACATTTGTATTGTAGCTCCCTTTGAATATGTTGCATCATGCTACCCGTAGCACTACCACTGCTAACTGTTGCATTGCATCTATATTATCTGCTTCTGCTACTGGAACAAATTCTTCACCATCCCCATCTTCTCCCTGAAATAAACAAACTTTTTCCTTCCCAGAGCCTTGGTGAGAATGTCTGCCACTTGTTCTCTAGTAGGAGTGCACCTCAGCTGTACTGCCCCTTGTTGGACACAGTCTCTGATGAAGTGACACCTGATATCAACGTGCTTCGGCCAATCATGAAATACTGGATTCTCAAAGAGTTTGATGCAACTTTGATTATCACACAAAGTACTGGTCGCTTCCATCTTCCTCCCGAATAGATTCACAAGCAATTTCCTAAGCCATATGGCTTTGCACGAAGCTGTGCTAGTTGCCATATATTCTGCTTCAGTTGAACTCAGAGCCACCGATCTCTGTTTCCTACTACACCAGGAGGTCATTCCTAATCCAATGTTGAAATAGTACCCAGTGGTACTTTTCCAATCTACTGAACTTCCAACCCAATCTGCGGCAGTGAACTCACTCAGCCTAATGTCATTGCCTTGAGTGTACATTAGTCCAAACTCGACTGTTCCTCGTATATATCTGAGAACATCCTTGGCTACTGCCTAACGTGCCTTCTTTGATTCCACCATGAACTGACTAAGGGTATTGACATCTTAACAAATGTCTGGCCTGGTATTGACCAGATACATCAGGGACCCTATGAGCTGCCTGTACAAGGTGGGATCCACTTCTTTATCTTCATATGCACCAATCTTCTTTGAGTTGGTGATCATTGGAGTAGCCATAGGTCTACAGTCCTGCATTCTGAACCTTTTCAAAATCTCTGTAGCGTACCTCCCTTGTCCAAGGAAGATTTCACCCTTCTGCTGCCAAACTTCCAACCCCAGGAAATAATGCATTCGTCCCAAATCCTTAATATCGAATTCTGTGGCTAGGTTCTTCTTGCAATCTTTGATGAGTCTGGATGACCCTGTCAGGAAAAGATCATCCACATATAACACCAGGATTAGAGGCTCATTTTGTACAACAATATAGTAGAGATTAGGATCTGCATCACTCTTGACGAATCCCATCTTCTGCAAGTAATCATCGATTCGACCATACCATGCTCTAGGTGCTTGCTTAAGCCTATACAAGGTTTTCTTCAACATGCATACATCAAATTTCTTCTCATGTGTCTCAAAACCCTTTGGTTGTTCAACGTATACTTCTTCTTCTATCACCCTATTCAAGAACATCGTCTTGACATCCATCTGGTGAATCTCCCACCCCATCTATGCTGCAAGGGATATCACAGATCTAATAGAAGTATACCTGGCGGCTGGGGCGAAGGTTTCTTTGTAGTCTATCCCTTCCTTCTAAGCATACCCCTTAGCCACAAACCTGGCTTTGTATTTTTCCACATTGCCATCTGTAGCATATTTGACTTTGTAGATCCATCTCGAACCTACCACTGACCTGTCTTGAGGCCTAGGTACCACTTCCTAGACATCATTGACCATTATAGAACTGTATTCCTCCACCATAGCATCCTACCCATACTTGATCCTCAACGACTTCTTGAAAACTAGAGGGTTCCCCAACCTGAGCTATCAAGGTCTGGTATCTGTCTAGTTGTCTTCGCTCCCTTTTCTCATTCTTGGGTGCACCAATGAAGTCCTTTGCATCCAGTAGAATCTGTTGAAGTTCTCGGCTCGTTCTTCCACTGGTAGTGGGTAAATCCATCTGCTCTTCCTCTTCTTGAGACTCCACCTGTTCTGAAGCTTTGTCTTTAGGAGAATTACAGGTACAACTTTCTTCTGGTCGGAGTGGTTGTAACAACGAATCATCTTTTCATTACTCCTCCGAAGGCATTTCTCGGGATTTCTTGAAATCTCTGTCCTCCATGAACTTTACATCCCGCCGAACTACTACCTTCCTATTCCCTGGAAGATAGATTCTATATGCATTAGCATTCTCACTATATTCCATAAGATATCATTTTTCTGCAGTTTGATCCAGTTTCTTTCTCTTTTCTTCGGGTATATGGTAGTATGCCAAACTCCCAAATATCCTGAAATGACTAACTTCAGGTGTATTCCTGGTGAAGACACTTTCCAGAGTAATCTTGCCCAATGCCCTATGAGGAGTCCTGTTCTGGACATAAACTGTTGTGCTGCATACTTCTACCCACAAGAATTTGGGCATATCTTGATCATACAACATCGCCTTGGCTTCTTCCACAATAGTCTTGTTCTTCCCTTCTGCTACCCTATTTTTCTCTAGATTGTAGGGAGTTGTCCACTTCCTTTTGATGCCTTCCCTAACACAAAAATCTGTGAAGTTCTTGTCAATGTATTCTTGACCATTGTCTGAGCACAACACTTTTATCTTCTTTCCAGTCAGATTCTCTACTAGAGCCTTGAACTCTTTGAATAGACAAAAAACATCATCCTTGGTTTTTAGAAAGTAGATTCAAGTCTTCCTGGAATGGTCATCGATGAAGATGACGAAGTACTCAGCACCACTAAGAGCTTTTGTGGACATGGGTTCGCAGATATATGAGTGTATCAATCCCAAAACACTCTGAGAACTATTGTTACTTCTGGAAAATGTTTCTTTGGCATACTTGCCTAGAGTGCACCCTCTGCATACATCATCTCGTTCGGTACTTAATTCTGTAACTCTTGATACTGTTTTCCCGAGAATTCTCAGAGCCCCATGGTATAAGTGTCCCATCCTCTTGTGCCATAGTTCATTC
This sequence comes from Pinus taeda, assembly GCA_000404065.3. Classification (NCBI taxonomy): domain Eukaryota; kingdom Viridiplantae; phylum Streptophyta; class Pinopsida; order Pinales; family Pinaceae; genus Pinus; species Pinus taeda. The sequence goes on from APFE030153597.1 coordinate 128,325, forward strand.
AAATCTTTATTTCCATTGCTGCCTATCATTGCCATTAGATATTCTAGCTGTAATCTATATAGCCTATTACTTTTGATTCCAATCTGGGCCTTCCTTTTCCAACTCGGGTGTTTGACATATACTTTCTCCTTAATGAAGAAAACGTCATAGCCCTTGTTTTGAAGTTGAGATATAGAGAGTAAATTCATCCCCAATCTTGGCACATGCAGCACATTGGTTGCTCGAAGTCGCTCCCCTGCTTTGGTTTGAAAGACTACAATACCTCTCCCTATAGGGGTACACTTTGCCTTATTTCCCATGGTGATCTAAAAATTCATCCTTTCTTCTTGATAATTTGAAAAACATTCTTGTATTCCTGTCATATGCCAGTGAGATCCACTATCTATATACCAAACCTCAGAGGAGGCAAAACTTGCTAGGCAAGCAACTTCTTCTTCCAGTCTGGAAGCTAACATAGAATAATCGTGATCCATGTTCTTCGTGCTTTCTTCTTTTTCTGGAAATCTGTGTGAATCCCTTTGAGTTGATGCCTCTACATCATGCTCCTGACCCATAGCAGATTCTTCTCTCATGTTGCCGGATCTCTACTCCGATACTATGTGAAAATTTCTAACCCGAAATTCTACTACAGTCACTGATTTCTTTCACCTACTTATTTCTCACAATAATTTACGAAATCCCTTCAACAAACATTAAAATAAATTCTACTGCAGTTATCACATAATTACATAGAGAAAATAACAAGCATAAGAACCAATCACATCAACACAGTTGTTTTCGGACAATTGTCCCAGGAAAAACCTAATGTGGGAAAACCGGTGCAACAGATGAGGGTTTTATTGATCTTCAACAACAATCGTTTTACAAGGAATTATTTTATAGAGAAACTGAGACACTACTTAGAGAAAGCACTTGAGGCAAGGTTCATCCCTCTCCTGGAAACTTTCTAACACCTTGGAGACCCTTCTCCCACTTCCACGTCACTTCTGTGTCGCTTTGCGTGGTTCTGCGTCTGTTAAAATTGGAAACTAGGGCAAAACTTCATGTGGGTCATCTTATTCATGGCTGATAATATTTTTATTAGGTTCCTCTCGTCGAGAGGTGTAGGATTGATATAAAGATCATCCGATTCCGATAAGTATTCAAGGAGATATGAATTTATTTTGATTATGGAATTATTATCAAGCTGACCTACAACTCATGTAGGCTTAGAAGCCCAACAGCCGCATCTATTCAATCACCAACGTTGTGTATAAATACAAGAGGACTTTTCCTCATTTGGACTCACTCATCTCATCACATCTCTCTCTTTCTACTGCGCAGAAATGAGTCTCTTCTCTACTGTGCAGAAAAGGGTCTCTCTCTCACACATGTGAAGCCAGAAGCTGTTGAGCCTGAAGCTGCAACTGCAGATCCAAAGTTTGACCAGCGTTGACCATTAGATCTCCTCTTTAGAACTGCGTTGTAGGTCCATTTGGATCTCCTCTGAAAGCCACAACTTTTGGTGGTGGAATGAAGTCAATCCAATGAACGGTTTGTAAGATATCGACTGCCCTAGTTTGAAGCCGGAAACTACTGAAACTGAAGCTACAACTGCAGAAGTAAAGATTGACCTATGTGGCCTAGAAGATCTCCTCATCTGAACTGTGTTGTAGGTTCATCTGAACCTCCTCTGAAAGCCGCAACTTTTGGTGGTGGAATGAAGTCAATTCGACGAACGGTTTGCAAGATATCGACTGCCCTAGTTTGAAGCCGCAAACTGCTGAAACTGACGCTGCAACTGCAGAAGTAAAGATTGACTTGCATGGCCTAGAAGATCTCCTCATCTGAACTGTGTTGTAGGTTCATCTAAACCTCCTCTGGAAGCTGCAACTTTTGGTGGTGGAATCAAGCCGATCCGACGGTCGGTTTGTGAGATATCGTCTGCCCTAGTTTGATAATGAAGCCGCTAATACTGATGCTGCTAATCTAGGGTTTGATACTGCTGATATGAATCAGATTTATTGTACTATTTCTCTCTGCTGAATTATTGAAGATAAAAGAAGATTTGATCAAAGGGTTTCCCCACACATTGTGGGGTTTGCCCCTGGCTATTCGCCACATCTTGTGTCTCGTCTTGGCTTGTTTTCTGTCGATCGTTTAATGTTCTATCTGCACTTTACTTTATGTACATGTGATTGCTAATCGGTGTAATATAATAAGAAAAAGAAGTAAACTGTTATAATCATAGAACATACCATAACTTAACATGGTATCAGAGCTCAGGTGAAGACAAAGCCCGAGCAAGAGCATGAGCAATCATCAAAGAGAAGATTGGTAAGGCTATCCTAAAAGAACTATGGGGTCCTCAACAGTCTTTCCTGCTGAAGACAAGCTCTGTGAGAAGCTGACTATCACAGATGGAAGATGTCTATCAATCTAACCCTCGAAGATCAAGGAGAGCTGGGGATCGAGGAAGAGGACAACCATTCAAGAAGGCTAGAAAGTCCGAATGTACCTGACCTAAAAAAGAACCTAGTGTCCATCTTGATAATGGAAGACAAAGGCTACAAGGTAACCTTCAGCAATGGCAAGGTATGTATATGGAAAAATAATGTTAAAGATGCCTTTACTC
>APFE030153597.1:135967-147100 GCA_000404065.3 Pinus taeda
TTTGGTGGTGGAATGAAGTCAATCCGATGAACGGTTTGTGAGATATCGTCTGCCCTAGTTGGATGATGAAGCCACTAATGCTAATGCTGCTGATCTAGGGTTTGATACTGCTGATATAAATCAAATTTATTGTACTATTTCTCTCTGCTGAATTATTGAAGATAAAAGAAGATTTGATCAAAGGGTTTCCCCACACATTGTGGGGTTTGTCCCTAGCTAGCCGCCACATCTTGTGTCTCTTGTCTTGGCTTGTTTTTTGTCAATCGTTTAATGTTCTATCTGCACTTTACTTTATGTACATGTGATTGTTAATCTGTGGAATATAATAAAAAAAAGAAGTAAACTGTTATAAGCATAGAACATACCATAACTTAATAGTGTCCCTTTGTGTAAGCCTGCATGAGGACTGCGTCTCCTGCACTGCGTTGTCTCTCAATAATCCTGCGTCACCTCCTCCTCAGTCCCTGACTACTGCTGATGCCCTCCTCTTCCTCCACCCTGCAACTCTCCCTCTGAAATCGAGCTCCTCTTTGAGAATCGATCTTCCTTGGGATACTAAGTATCTGTTGGTGTGTCTCCAAATGACTCTCAAGTCTTCTCTTATACTTTTTCTGTTGATGAATCAACGATTGAGATTAAGTCTCTAATCAATGGCAAAGATTAAAATAGACTTGATCCTCGTCTCTTAGAAGCTTCTCAACCCTATCTTTATTAATACCCATTAATATTTTTATTTTCTTAAGTTTAGACTTAGGAACCCATTAAAAATATTAATTATTTTAATAACTCCCCATCCGGGTGGAATTTCTCCAAACGATTCTGGGTCATGGAGATCTCATATGTTCTAGCCCCTCCACAAAATTTTGGAGCTAGAGCACATCCGATGCTACCCAAAATCAACAGAGCCATGGAAGCGCTAGCACCATACTCTTAGTCCTCAATGTTGGAGCAAAATCAAGCTATTTGATCACCAGGAGATCCATGAGACCCATTTTGTGCCCTAAACACAAAACTGGTTTCCACATGATGATTTGCATGGATATCTAGGGGCCAACCCCCAAAGGATGAGTTTTGGAGCCGTCTTGACTCAGTTTGGTACCAAGGGAGTTCAATGTGTGCCTCCAAGAGGTCCATGTACTGACGACATCAACATTTTGGCCCTCTTGTGGTTTAAATTTTATGATTTCACATTGACTATGTGGTTGGCTTGTAACCACAATTAGTTTTTACCCATGATTTGACAACTAAGAGGGGATTTAGGCTAAAATTAGACTTGATTGGACATGTTTAAATATGAGAGACCTCATTTAGTCTCTCATGATCATCTCTTGGACAACTTTACCTCTTGAGAGAAACTCACACTTGTTCCTTCTTGGCCATTGGAGATTCTTGGAATGCATTTTGATATTTGGAAGCTATTTTGGATTGTCTTTGGAGCTATTTCTTTGGTGAATGGACATATATACTGCACGATATCTTGTAAGTGTCTACTGTTGAAGATTATCATTTTGATTTTGTCTAATGTATGGAATTGTTGCTTCTAGATTATGCTAATTTGTGCCATAATTATTGAAAATAAATTTTGAAAGGCTATCTAGTTGAGAATTGCATATGTTTCTCATTGTATAACATGTAATGAATGTTTCTAATGGAGGTATTCTTATAACTATCCATCAAATTCCATTTATCATTGAATGGGTAAATGTTGGAATTTTGGTACCTAGGGCATCAAATTTCGGCCTCCTTAACAACAAATTTGGCTTATCTATCACATCCTTAACTCCATATGCCTAACGGACAAGGCACTAGTCCAAGTCATTGGTGATCAATCCTAAATTTTCTCCATAATTTTCACTCCTTAAACTCGACCCTTCTAAGGCTAGGGTCAAAATCTAGGGCTTGTAGCAAAATTTTAGGGAAGAGGGTTTTTAGTGATTTAAGAGCCTAAACATCAAACTTGGGTCTAAGCTACCTAGCCTCCAAGTTTGGTGGGCATCCACCCAAATTTCATCCATAAAATCTCTTTCCCTAGGTGTTTCTCCAAGGGAAACCCTAGTCTCTTTTCCCCTCAACTTGAGGGTTTCATGAGCCTTGGATTAGTTGAATATCATTATAAGAAACCCTTTCCCTTGGGCATTGACCTTGTGAATACCTAACACCATCGAAAAATCTAAAAAGCCTAGGTCTTGTGTCTTCTTTTCTAGGGATTTTCTTTGAGAGCATTTTTCTTCTTTGAAGCCTTGAACCATTATTGAATCCCTTTCTTGAATGAGCTCTAGCTTGATCACTTTGTGCCTTATACCTAACATATCTATTTTAAGTGATCTCCCTCCTAACGAGACTCCTCCCATTGGTGAAAGTCTGTAAAGAGCATGGGATTTTGATTGAGGTGACATTGGGCCTCTACCGCACTGTTAGTACCTAGTCTAGCTCTTTGTCTTATAAGGTTTTCCCTCTCTAAGGCATGCTAGATTTTGTGGTAACAAGCCTCATAGGAAGTCCCACTGGACTAGAGTCACAAACTAACCTCCTTGGTAAAGTGAGAGAAGATGTTTACAATCAAGATTAGTCAATTATCCAAATCACCCTTTAATCCATGTTAGAATTCCCAAAACATTAAGTAAAAGCACATGATTGCAAGAGGGTTAAAGTACTTGTTGAACGATGACCCACCTTCCTTTAAGAGGAATGTCGGATGGTGAGAGGTGTTTGATCCGTGCAAATGGTGGGGGATCTTGGCATAGTGTCATTTATTGAGCAATGTAGGACTATTGGCTGGTTGGCTGTCCAATGAAGGAGAAAATTGTTCTCCTATGAGGTTAACCTTAGGCATAAAACACTTTTAAGTGTTAAAATTGGCAACTAGGGCCAATTTCCACCTTAGGGCAACTCATATGATGGAGATGATTATTGCATTGGATCCCTCTTTTGGAGAGGTACAATTTTGATATAAAGATCATCTCAGTCTGACAAGTAGAAATAGAATTATGAATTTATTTCTCCTATGGACAAATTGTCAAGGTCGGCTCCAGTCAAATGTAGGTTCATGAAGCCCACCATATCTGTCTTTTCACCCTCAACGTTGTGTATAAATAAGGGAGACCTTTTCCTCATTTGGACATCATCATCTCATCACATCTTCTTCTCTCTCTTGATTGGGTTAAACAACATTGGAGGCTTCTCTCTTCTACTTTGCACATGTAGCTGGGCAGCTTCCCATGTGTGGCAGGAGACCGAGTTTCTTCTGGGAAAAACAAGTCGAAATTGCAGAGTGTTTGACCAGCATTGACCTCGATTTTTGGGCCAAATTTTCGCTCTTTCTAGGTTGCATTTATTGGCACAAAATTGAGGCATTTGGAGTGGTTTGACCAATGTTGACTTCAAGTTTGACTGTAGAAAATTACACTAGACTTTCTCTCCCCTTTGACTGGGTTTGACCAAATATTTTGAGCTGACTTTGACTCTCTTGGAAGGCCGAAATGGACTGTTGTTTGGAGGATATTATTTTGGGGCAACTTTGACCACCGTTGACTTTCTAGTTAGGGTTGATTTGACTATTGATTTAGCATATTTTTTTTGGGTTTATATTTGTACTCTCTCTCTCTTTGTTGAACTATTGAAGAATAATAAGAAGATTTGATCAAAGGGTTTCCCCACATCTGGGTTTGTCCCTGGCATGCGCCACATCTTGTGTCCTCTTGTCTTGGCTTGTCTTATGCATATGATTTTATGTTCTATCTGCATTTATTGTCAATGTTTATAAGTTAATGTGATTGCTACTGGATATATTTGGAATTTGTCATTGGGTTGCTAAAGGAACATTGAAGTAAATTGTCTTAAGCATAGACAATACCATTGTTATCTAAAATTAACATGGTATCGAAGCTAAGGTGAAGACAAAGCCCAAGTAAGAGTGAAGCAAAGCAATCACTAAAGGAAGTTGTTGGACAAGGACTTGGAACTAGTCCCAATGACGACTACATCTTTCTTCAAATCGGAGGACAAGCTCAAGGACAAATCTGACTATCAAGCATGGAAGATGATTTTGGATTTGACTTGGGAAGAAAATGATGCCATGGAATATGTCAAGGGAAGAATAACTGAGCCTCCTTCAAATGCATATGCTGTCGTTCAAACAAAGTACAAGAAAGGTGAGACAAAAGCTAAAAAGATTATTGTTGATTCTATTCATAAGCCTTTGGTTGCATATATTTCTAATTTGGAAACATCTAAGGAGATGTATGAAAGACTGCTTGGGATGCTCAAAGTGAACAATGCAAATCAAATTCTTTTTTTCAAGAACAAGTTGAAAGGCATCAAGATGGATAGAGGAGAATCCATCCAATCCTACTTCATGAGGATCACCGAGATCAAGAATGATCTCTTATCTATTGGAGAAGTCATTGGTGAAAGGGAACTCTCTCTTATTGCACTTGGGGGCCTTACAAGAGATTGGGATGTGTTCAACACTACCATTCTTAACAATGACAGGATTTCGGGATATGAGGAACTATTGGCCAAATGCACTCAAAAAGAAATAAGGATGATGGAACGAGATAAGCCCTCAAATGGAAGCATTCCTACTGCCTTCTCCCGCTCATTCTAGAAGAAGGAACAATGCTTGTCCAAGGAATCAAGGACAAGGATTCAAGCAGGGATTCAAAGAAGGAAGAAAAGGAAGATGCTTCAATTGTAACAGGTTTGGTCACTTCGCTAGAGAGTGTCCTCACAAGAAGGATACTCCACGAGATAATGACAACAATAACAACAACAACTTCAAGGGCAATGGCAATCTAAGGAACAACAGGTTCAATAACAAAGGCAAGAGGAATGAACCTGCTGCTTGAAACGGAGGTGGTCATCCTCCCAAGAAATCGAGAAACTCCAAGTATGATGAAGCAAATGTTGCAAAGCAAAATGAATTTTATCTTACTTTTGCCCTCTCCACCGCCTCTCCTCTAGATACATTGGAGCATTGCTTGATTGATAGTGGTGCCTCAAGGCACTTCACTGGGTATAAAGAAGCTCTCTCAAACTTGGTTGAGAAGAAGACAAATATGGAGATCATACTTGGGGATAACGCCACCTATCTCGTGAAAGGTAATGGGACCGTTACTTTTCACTTAAATCAAGGTCAAACCCTCCACATACAAGAAGTGTTGTATGTACCTGAGTTGAAAAAGAACTTGGTTTCTATTTCTGCGATGGAAGATAAAGGTTTTAAGGTGTCATTTGTTGATGGGAAGGTTCTTTTGGCAAAGGAATCCAAGAGAGGCATTCACTCTAGGATCCAGGGTTGAAGGTCTCTATTAGGTTGGAGGAAGTCTGTTGGGAGCTATGATTTGTGACACCTCTCTTCAATATGAATTATGGCACCAAAGATTTACTCACCTTCAATTTAAAGCCTTACCTGATGTAAGGAAGATGGTCACAACGATGCTTGAATTCAACTTAAATCATGAAGGTGTTTGTTAGAGATGTGAAGCCGGAAAACATACAAGGGGACCATTCCCCTCAAGCGAAACTCAAACCATTGATATTTTTCAATTGGTTCATTCTGATATATCAGGTATGATGCCTGTTACATCTTTGGGTGGATATTTGTATTATGTTATTTTTGTGGATGATTTCTCTCGCAAGACATGGATCTATTTCTTAAAGAAGAAGAACAAAGCATTCAAATGGTTCCTCTCCTTCAAAGCCTTGGCCGAGTATCAAACAGAGAAAAAGATCAAAGTTCTGAGGACCGATAATGGAACCGAATATGAGTCTAATGAATTCAAAGACTATTGTAGAGAAGCTGGCATTAAGAGGGAGACTACAACCGCTTATAATCCTGAACAAAATGGTGTTGCCGAAAGGAAGAATCGTACTATCATTGAAGCTATTTGAGCTATGCTTCATGATCAAGGTCTTCTGAAGTTCTTATGGGGATAAGTTGGCAACACCGTTGTGTATGTCCAAAACTGATGCCCACATCAAGCTTTGGACTTCAAGACACCCGAAGATGTATTCACCGGTAAGAAACCTGGTGTTTCTCATTTTAGAATTTTTGGATGTCCCATATACTTTCATGTGCTAAAAGAGAAACGAAACAAACTAGATGCTTCTAGAAAGAAAGGAACATTCGTGGGCTACAGTGAAACTTCGAAGGCATATAGAATCTATGTGCTTGGTCAAAGGGAAGTGGAATTAATTCATGATGTCCCTTTCGATGAAGATTCCACCCTTAGAAAGATTTGAGACCTTCCTATTCCTAGGAAGGCCAGTGATGATGCAGATGCAGAAAAGCAGGATGAATCTTCGTTCAATGTACTGATGCCCGATGTTGAAGGATCGATGGATCCCATTGATCCACCTCCTTGTGAGCCCTCTACTACAAGAAAGAGGCCTTTGTGGCTTAAAGATACTCTTGAAGATGATGAGAAACACATTGCACCAAGAGGGACATTTCGTGAAAGAAAGAAGCCGAATAAGTACCAAGGGTACTTCGCTGTCATGAGTACTATTGTAAAATCTGAGCCTTGTACATTCGAAGAAGTCGAGAAGAAACAGGTTTGGAAAGATGCAATGAACGAAGAGTATGAATCAATCATGAAGAATGATGTTTGAGATGTTGTTCCTATACCCAAAGATAAATCTGTGGTCACTTAGAAATAGCTCTGCAAGATCAAACATGGAGCTGATGGGAGTGCTGAAAAATTCAAGGCTGGATTTGTATCTCGAGGCTTCTCTCAAAAGGAAGGAGTAGACTATGATGAGATATTTGCACTAGTTGCGTGATATACCACCATCCATTCGATCATAGCCCTTTCTACCTCGCAAGGATGGAACCTTCATCAGATGGATGTCAAAACTGCCTTCTTGCATGGTTTGCTTAACGAGGAAGTATATGTGGAACAACCCAAGGGATTCGAGGTTCAAGATCATGACACACATGTATGCAAATTGAAGAAAGACCTCTATGGATTGAAGCAAGCCCCTAGGACTTGGTATGAGAGGATCGATAGCTATCTTATGAAGCTGGGGTTTACAAGAAGTGATGTTGAAGAGAACCTATACTTTAAGGTTGAAAAGGACAAACCCCTCATTCTAGTCCTTTATGTTGGAAAATCAAAAAGGCAGTAAAGATTTTCTCGATCTTGATAATTACTTGTGATGCTTCTTATTATTACAATTCTTTATATCTTCTTTCTTTATTTCATCAAGCAATTACCAAAAGCAGCAGTACATAAAACAATGAACACAAGATGTAGGCACATGCCATGGCAAAACCCCCCTCGAGGGGAAAACCGAGTCAAATTAATTCTTCCTTTCAATAGTATTCTTTGAGACTCTTCACCCTTGACCTTGACCAGACCTTCCCTCTACACCAACTTAGCCTCCAGAAGATTGACCACTTCCCAACAACTTCGACTATGCAGCAACTTGCAGCAGCCAACAGCTTCCAACAACAGTTCAACTTGGAAGACTTCGTTCTCCCTATCCAGAGCACAAAACAGAGTGAGACAACCACCAAATTTTTTATTTTTCTCTTCTCCTTAAACTCCCCCAAACTCGCATTCACATTGGCTTCCCAGTAACAAACTTTCCCAACTATCCACTTCGCACTTCTACCCAGCAACAGGATTTTCACACTTCTACCCAGTAGATGAGAAGATGAGAAGTGATGCTCCAAATGAATTTGAAGTCCTTCCTTTTATAGGCTTCTTGTGGGGTCAAATGGGTCCTTAGGCCGACTTGATCTTCTCTTAGGTTGACACGGTGTGGAGGTCCCATAATTCATGTTTGACTCAATACTAAACTGATTTACATGATTGAAAAGCCCAAGAAGGGTCTCTTTAAATGTACAATAATTCTATAGACTGAAAATAAATCTTAGAAGTCCTCAATGGGGACTTTGACCTAAAACATGGTGACCCAAGCCTAAAACCCATGCTTTAATAAGTCACAATGATAACAACAATAATTCTTTTCTTTATTCTTTTGACAAGTACATTACATAATCACTCAAGTACATTATTGAAGACCGGATATAGTTACTTTTTCCAACATTCCCTATTAACTAGGGAGGTATTCATAATGTACATATACAATGGAAGATCTCAAACTATATGAACTATGAAGAACTTAGGCACTGCAATGCCATGGACTAGATTCCTGACCAGGGCAATCTATCTAGGTGGGACTAAGATGCACTCAAGCTTTCAACCCCTCTACGTACCATCAGGCTTACTTGCTAACCATCAACCCAAAAGTCCAGGTGTGTATCCAAAACAGAGCTCTTTGATCAACACCACCCTTCCAACTTCTAGACATCAACACAATGTGCCGGCCAAATGTCCTCTGAGGCAATGCTTCACTCACAAAGCCTCAACACCCCTTGATCCAACAGATCAAGAATAACAAATATATCCCAATCAAACTGATTGGTAACCAGCATGCTATCAAATCCTTCGAGAGATTCTCCTGTACAAACACAATGCCAATCAATAACATACTTTCACATGTACATAATCAAATACAAACCTCTGGGGTCTTCCAGGCAACAAATGTTGCTTCTCAACTTTCCATAGTAGGACTATCAACTGAATCTTTGACATGAGATTCCTCAATCATATTTCCTACTTTACATGCAACAACATATTCTCTGGAAGTCATTTTTCAATTGATACCAAACTATGCCATCCCTCTCAACCAGGTAGCACCTCTTTATCCAGACTCCCTCTTAATCTTAGGGAGATCTCTTCTACTCATGCTTCCTCCGGGAGATCAACTTCCTCTTTTCGACATTGGAGAATCTTTTGTGCCTTCCAACCATTTCATCAAAGTTATCATCATCCCCATCATGCTTATCACATCAATGAGCATCTTCACCAAGTTGAAGATTCTATACCTGCACAACTTCAATAGGAAGTACAACCAAATCTATAGAAGCATGATGTTAGCCATATCAAAAACACAGAAGCATTTCAACTTTATTCATATCAGATACTCAAACTCAATTACAAACAAGAGACATATTCTTCAATATCTTGCTAGGGACTTTATACACACTAGACTACTTCATAACATTCCATCTACAGTTTCAATGTGTCTTCCAAAGGTATGACATACCTTACTACAACATATAACAAACCCTAGAAACAATTCAAAATAAATTATCTAACAACCTTTCAAAATACACATGTTAGACTTCTCACCAGGGATTCATACAAATCCTAGATTTTATACAAAAGAATCAATCAAAGTCAATCACAGTTTAGTCATTAACTTGACCAGCTTCCACTAGGGTAGATTCCAAACTCCTAGAATTGCAATCAACCATCAATTAGTCACTACCATGACCAACTACCACTAAGGTTAGTTTATAGACCCTAGATTTCCGAGCAATCATCAAACTCAACCAAAATTCAAATTTCAACAATCTCTTCACAAATCTCAAATTATCATATAATCATCAGAAATTTCTACTTTGACTAAGGTTTAACTCTAAAACCCTAGAATTCCTCAATCTCAACAATCATTACATACATACATCTCAGATTGTTACATTTCACACTAGACAATGTCACTACTAGGATCTAACTGCAAAATCCTAGATTTTTCATTTTCCAACAATCATCTAAACAAATTTCAAATTGTTACACATACTAGACAATTTAACTTCACTGGGGTTTAGCTACATCACCCTAGATTTCCAGATACCATCATTCTAGAATCTCAGACAAGGACTTCCATAAAATCCTAAGACTCATGACCATCAATGACTAGGTCAACACATATATCTAGGAATTCATAATCATTCATAAGCATATCATATGTCCAACAACATAAATACATCTTGACTTAGACCAACCTAGGATTTCTACCAAAGAAAGGACATATCTATATATGCCTAGATTTCATCATGATGCAAATATATTTCATATCGTGTGTTAGTTAAAGCCAACTTCACAACAATATCAATTAAGAGTTAGACACAATCATTTCAATTATGCTCGGGTTTGATTAGTCAACACACACATACCAAATAAATCAATTCTAAGACAATATAAGGGACTTGCTAACATATTCCACCAAACCATAATAAGCTAGGGTTCCAATGTAGAACACACATTCCACCAAACCCTAATAAGCTAGGGTTTCAATGTAGAACATACATTCCACCAAACCCTAATAAGCTCGGGTTCCAATGTAGAGACATAACAAACCCAACATTACCAAAACTTCAAAGGTTCAAGATTTTAGACCTCATTATTCAATCCTAACAAGTTAGGATTTCTTGATCATACCAAAATCCCAAACATGACTTCATCAATAAAACTTCAACTAGCATTTCACAATATCCCTAAGCAGCTTAGGATTTCAGACATTCACATTAGCATACCCTTTGATTAGTTTTTTTCAGAACCTGTCTAGGGTTCTACATAGTCAATTAGGAATATGAGTCAGATTCTTCAGGCTTGACTTTCTTTGAGTCTCCTTCTTCAACAAAGTTGGCTTGATCCCTTCCTCTCTTCTTATTCCTTGGATTCTCGGGATAGTCACTCTTGTAGTGTCCTTTCTTGTGACATTGATAGCACTCTATTTTAGACATGTCAACTTTCTTCCTTCGTCCCTTCGATCCCTTTCCTTTATGATGAGCAACATAAGCATTTGATAATTCTTCAGGATTTGCAACCATTAAGATCCTTAATTCTTCTTGACTACATGCAATCCATAATTCTTCAAACTTGCTACTTGACCAATGTTCTTAATAGTGAACAACTTCAACAAGGCTTCATACATCTCCTGAGAATGATTGATGTTAGCTATGAATGGGACAAGAATGTCTTTTATCCCTTCTACCATCAGATTCATAGCTACCAATTCTAGATCCCTGAGTTTCGCTTTGTCGGCATCACTAGCTTCTTCTGTAGGCTTCTTTACATTTCCTTTAACCAAGTCTATCACCTTATTCTTCTCGAGGATTAGGTCAATCCTCTTCTTCCAGGATCTGAAGCTAGATGCTCCTTTGAGCTTGTTCTCACCCTTGATTGAGTTAGACATCTTCCTTTGTTAATTTTAGGTATGTTCTATGCTTAGAGCAATTTATTTCAATTTTCACAGTTAGCTCAATATCTTTTCTAG